>RJWJ010049636.1:0-10176 GCA_004363605.1 Indri indri | reverse complement strand
TTTAGAAAAAATTGGTTCTGTGCTCTCAAGACATCTGCACATACGTAGGTTTTATAACGAAATGAAAATAACATAGGACATCAGACGCTGATGAAAGGAGGGAAAGCTGAGAGGCAGAGGATCTAAATGAGAAGAGTAATTATTAAAGCAAATAAGAATGCAATAGAAAGAAAAACCAGGATCGGAAGTCATAAAGTACGCAACTGACACTGCAAAAAGAACATACGAAATGAAAAGCTTAAGAAGCTCTTGTAAATACAAAGGGAAAAACAAGCAAGTTCAAATATTAAGAGAAGATTTGAGCCGTGGAGAAGAAAGATTGAAGACTCAATGCAAAGGCAACGGTTGTTCCTGAAGGCACTATGCATATAGCAAGGGCACTCTTTTCTGAGTTGAGAATAGATCTAAGGCTGCGAATCCAAAGGGCTGAACAAGTACTCAGATGGAAATAATAAAAAAAGAGAGTATACCTAGACAAATAGTGACTGAAGACTTGTTTTGAAAGACAGAAAGAGAGAGGAGGGCAGGGTAGCTACCAAGGAAGAGGAAACCCCACTCTGACATGACATTTCTCTACTCTCCACAAGAAGCAAAGGAATTGTCTAGGAGCTTCATGAGATTAATTTTTGACCCAAGAATGCAATACCTAGGGAGGCAAGTGAATCTTTTTCTTCTTTCTGTCTCTTATAGCACCTAGCATATACATAGGATGTAACAGTTCTTCAAGAAATACCTGTTACTGAAGCACTTACGACCATTCTGTGGGAATGTGAAAAACCATGAAGTGATGCTGGAATGGAGCCAAAGCTGAGTAGATGCCATATGTGTATGAAGCAACTAGATCAAAAGAGATTTTCTAAATATCCAAGAGCTCTGAATATATGCCAATATTTACGTTTTCTGCAAAAAAATTACTCAAAGGTATGGCTATTTGACTGAAAAAAATAATCTAAAGAACTCAGGAATGAAAAATTGTGACATAAATATTATGATGGTTAATGCACATCAAGTTACATATAAAAGTATGTGTAAAACATTATAAAACACTGTAAATATGAAGAATAATTTTTAAAAAGATGCATGGCATTTTAAAATTCAATCATAATAATACTATGAAATGAATTTTTCAATCCCAGATTATATAAACAAAATCTGCAGAGTGAAGGGAAAACAGAGAAGAAGAAATAAACCTATTCTAACTCCTCATTTTACATAGGAGGGAATCAGTAAATACAGTGTCATTTTTGACACAACTAATTAGGGAAGTTGATTGATTCAAGTCCAAACTTGCCTAAGCCCGTTTTCCTATAAAAATGAAAATACTAAATACTGTAATTTCAGTCATCTCACTTCTGTCTGTTGTGCTCACGGACCAATTTCCACTTCCTTGAATGACTTGTGCACAGCTTCTATTCTCCTCCCTCTTTCCCCTCCTGTCTCCCAGGATATCAGCGTCTGGACTGACGGTAAATAAGGTCACCCGAGACAAGAGTTCTTACTTTTGTCGAGTTGACAAACCTCCACATCCACCCCAGATCACAGCACACGCACCTTCTGGACCTCGCTACAACACACTCATTGTTCTAACCCAGGTTCTCACACTTGGCACTTCCACTCTCTGACTATAACTTCCTGTCTTCTTCCTTTCCCATTCCCAGCAACAATTCCACCTAATTTACCCCCCACTAACAAGTGTAAGAGTAAACCCTTCCAACAAGCTGGTTCTTAGCCAACCCTCTTCTAGCGGCCTGATCTCCTAGTCTAGCCAAGGCTCTATGGTGGGTCACAGGAACAAAGTTTCGTCCCCTATAGCTCTGGCCTGTACCTCTCTCTCTCTCCCTCTTTAGGAAACCCTTTCTGTGCAAAGTCTTGAATAACTCATCCAAACCCATCGCTATACCTTTCCTCCTTCCTCAACACCCACTTTTCTCTTTAACTTCCTGCAGTTCCGCTTCTCTTCTTTGTACTGGAACTGCATTTCAGAAGATTTCTAATAACCTCAAAAATTCTGATTGAACTTTTGCAGTTATCGTACTTATTTGAGTCCACTGCTTGTCACTCATTCAATAACCATAGTTTGTTAAAAATCTGTCCTGGGAATGTCAGAATAAGGGAAGTTCCCCATCTTCCAGAGGCTGGCAGTCCATTCGGTGAGCTTAGCACCTAAACCAGTAAGAGACGTAAAATAGTACAGGAGCTGCCCGGAGGCACGCAGAGTTGAGTCAGGGGCTACAGTGCTGATCCCTTTGACTAGGTGATACTGTCATGGTCCAGCTCTCTTCCCACCTATCATGCCTCTCCTTTGCTCGCCTTCCTTCTTTGGATCCCCTTCCCCATCCATTTCTGAAGTTGCAGACATTTCTCACACTTGTCAGCAGAGAAAATGAAATGTTCCCATTTCCCATGCAGAATATAAATGAGAATACATTTGTAGTGCTGGCTACAATTAAATAGTTTCTACTTTCAAACAAAAAGCTTCATCCCTATAGTTTTTTCTTTTAAAGCAGAAAAGAGAAACGTGGTTGTGAGAAAAACCTCATGCTAGAGAAAAACTTATCACCAACTAGAGGCTGGACTGAGACAGGAACATCTAGTTCAAAATTAAAATACCGGGCCGGGCACGGTGGCTGACACCTATAATCCTAGCACTCTGGGAGGCCGAGGTGGGTGGATTCTTTGAGCTCAGGAGTTCGAGACCAGCCTGAGCAAGAGCGAGACCCCATCTCTACTAAAAAATTGAAAGAAATAAGCTGGACAACTAAAAATATATAGAGAAAAAATTAGCCGGGCATGGTGACGCATGCCTATAGTCCCAGCTACTCGGGAGGCTGAGGCAGGAGGACTGCTTGAGCCCAGGAATTTGAGGTTGCTGTGAGCTAGGCTGATGCCACGGCACTCTAGCCCGGGCAACAGAGTGAGACTCTGTCTCAAAAAAAAAAAGAAAAAAGAAAGAAAAAAAAAACAAAATTAAAATACCATGAAAAGACTCCCTTCCCAGACACAAGGAGCTCATGCACCACCTCTGGTATATGTGCTTGCTAATTCATGCCAAACGTTTTTACTGAAATTGGAGCAACTGACAGCAATGGAAATCTTAACCAACTCTTTAGGGTCACCATGCTATAAAGGAGAGCTGAGAGAAAATTTGGTCAGTTTTATGTGACTCATATCCACCCAACTTCCATTATTCACTTCTGTTTAATATCCCAAAGCACTATTCCAAGATCAGCCTGAAATTCCATTTCAGGAATGATAACAAGTACAGGAAAAGAAATCATGTTTGCCCTCGTAATGAACTCCAGACCAAAAGCAGCCACAGAAAGCAATTTGTGGGTTCAGCTTAGAGTCCACTTTAATTCTGAAGGAAATGAACCTTTAAAAAGAAAATCCCAGTAACAATCTATGTAGAAAAAACAGTGATCTACATTGCTCTAATTAGTTTTGGGGCCTTTAAAAACTTTTTCTTTTACAAATAGGTATCTACCAGAGCAGACCTTCTCTGATAAGATGGCCTAAGGCCAAATAGAGTATACTAAAGACGTTTACGCTCAGGCTCCATCAAATCCTTAGGTAGACTTCTATTTCCTGCAGGATTGTCATTCAGATTTACCTGGACAACAGCATTTCACTACGCAGAAGCAAACCATCTGCCCTTTCTGTCCGGACATCTCCGCATGCCAACAAGTTCAAGGAAAAGGTTGCAGAGTTGTCACTTTACCATTGCTGTAAGCTTCTGTTTTTTCCTTTTTTGTTGTTGCTGTCCACATGCGTGAGACGCCATGTGTGTGCACGAGTGCGCTCACACATGTTCACACGGTGAACGAGCTACTGGGGACACATGAGGACTGGATGTGGACACCTCAGGCCATGTCCTCTAGGTTCTGCCTCATCTCTGGCTGTCCCTCCTTTCCACTTTTGCTGGACTCTTTTGGAGGACACCGATCCTCTCACTTCTGCTTTTAGACATCTTGTCTGGATGCCTCTCAGACATCTGGAACACTCCAGCAACCCTGCCCTAGTGGCGCTCTAGCCACAGGCCCACAGGACCCGGGAGCAGTGGAGGAGTGCTCTGCTCTGCCAAGGTCACCGCACTTCCTGCTGTGAAAGGCCCCATATTTAAGATGATTCTTTCACCCCTGTACAGTGCTTGGCACCACAGGCCAAGGCTCTAGAATGCCTCAGCTTCCCGGCTCCTCAGAGGTACTGCTGTCGTTCCAGGGACATTAGGTCAGGTCTGTGGTCTCCGTCTCTGCACCGAGGGCCCCCTCCGGTCCTGGCATCATCACCAGCCAGGGGTCACCTCTTATGCTTCCTCCATTTGTCATATGGACAATATCAGACCCCACAGATCATCTTGCTGTGCAGATTGAAATAACCCACCTGCACGTTTAGTGCAGTATGGTTCCTGGTACGATATGTACTGACAGGAAATTATATTTTTTTCTTTAATTGTGTAATACGATATGCAGAAAGGTGAATAATATGTAAGTGTCAATTCCAATGTTATAATTTAACAGGTAAGCACCACCTGGAACATTACTAGTTCCCAGAAGCTTCCCACATGCCCCTTCCTGATCATAGCTCCCCTCCAACCCTTAGCAGTTACCACTATCCGATTTTCATGATGTTCAGTCCTTACTTTATAATCTTCTGCTTATTGTGAACTCCTAACAGGTTTGGCTTTTAACCAGTAATCATCCAATATATGATTTCTTATGCCTGGCTTTTTTTTTTTCACTAAAAATCATGGATTGAATAGTCAATAGCGATTCATCCGTTTCCAATGCTAATGAAATATACCACAATTTGTTTATCCGTTCTCTTAATGATGGACATTTGGGTTGTTTCCACCTTGTGGCTCTTGGGCACAACGTGGCTATCTATGTTCCTTCTTTTACGTGTGTCCTGGGCAGAGAAGCGCTCATACCTGTGCCTTGGGTTACACACGGACAGTGGAATTAGTCCTATGTTTAGCCAATCTAAGCATTTTGGGGATTTAAAAAAAATTGTAAAATGAAAGAGTCCCCAGAATCGGGGGAAGGGAAAGGGGTGAGAGGCTGTTGGGTGGGAAGAAAGGAGGGTGGGGGATTAGAGACCAGGGCAGGGTGTGTGTACAGAATGGGGTAAGGGGGCTCCAGAGAGGGGTTGCCGGTCTGCAGCCGGGCAAGAGAACCCTCTTGTTGTTCAGCTCCCATCCTTCCCTTCCTCGCCTCCTTCTTCCGGCCGCATGTCGCCTCCCGTCCTGTCCCTTGCCTCAGCCCTTTCCTCCCCTCCTCTTCTGTCTCCTTACTGCTCCTCCTCCATTTCCCGAACACACAGGGCAACAGGCCCCAGGGCCCTGGAAAGGGCTGCCACAGTCTGAAAGGAAGATGAGGGAGTATTTTGCACCAGCCGAAGAAGCACGAATACATTTCTCTGTCCGGGCAAGATGACGCCCCCTGAGGGGCTGAGTCTCCTCAGCCAACTGCCGAGGCCTGGGCAGCGTGAGACTTAAGCCGACCCCTGGGATGGTGGGACCAAGTGTCAGGGACCTGTGGACACTCAAGGGTAACATTTAGCCCACAGTCTCCCAGGAACTTTGAAACCAGCCGCAGACATCTCGCTTCATTGCAAGCCGAGTTCCGAGGGAAGCGCCACGGCGCCCTCCTGTGGCCCCTGCGGGATCTGCACACAGAGAGCCCCGCGGCCCGGCGCGGCCCGGAAGCTGCGCGCAACCTGGAGGACGAGAGCAAGACCAACTTACTCTTTAGGTACAGCAGGCACATGAAAACGTTTTAATTCATTTTAAAATAAGGATAAAAATACAAGGAATCAGCAGTGGCAGTGCAAGTCCTTTGTGCTTCGTGGCCTCCAGAAGGAGCTTCCTTCCTCTAGTGGGTGGGGTTCCACGTGGAAGCCACAGCAGAGTCCCTCAGCGTGAGCCTTCAGCCCTGACAGTTCAGCCTCAGCTCGCCTCTTTCCTTTTGTTGCTGGACGTGCTCAGAGCTCAGGGAAAGAATGTTTTCTTGAAGATCGCAGTTGCTGCTTCTCTTGTTAGGGGACATAAGGAAGAGACACAGTATGCATCTTGTCAGTGACCCAATTTTCTCCAAATCCACAGGATAAGCTGAAGTGAATAAGAGTTTACAGAGGGCAGGGCACTGAAAAGGTCCCCGTGGAACACGGCAGAGCAGGGGCAGCTCCTGAGTGACCCCACCACACAGCCCCCGTACCACACAAGCTTTGTACCTCATTGCTCAATGTATGACATATGGTGTTAAAGTTTTTTTTAATAGCATTCCAAGTAAATCATTGCAACATGACTTTAAGTAAGTCACTTGACTTTCATTGGGTTTCATTTCTCCTCAGGTTAAGAAGAATGTGTCATATATTGAGCAACGAGGTACAAAGCTTATTAGCCAGAACCTTCTGAGCACGGTAAAGCTAGCTTTCAGAGTGACGATTGGTTTTTGAGTCACTTGCACACTGGGAACTCATTTTTTTCCATAGGAATAGATTAAAGCAGAACATATTCTGGACAAAAATGTTACCATGAATTCAAAAATCACTGGTTTTCTAGAAAAATAATGAGATAACTTACTGAGAACAAAGAGCACTGGTCAGCTCCGTTGGTGTGCATAGAAACAATAGTCTCTTTATGCCCTTAAATAAGCTGCACACATGCCTTCACCTCTAAGGCCATGTAATAAAAAAGGGACATTCGGTTTACAGATTAAGGTGACTGAAGTTGATGACAAGGACCAGAAGGTATCAAGGAAACATGGTTTTGGGCTTTTGTAGTTGCAAATGGGCAAGTGGAAAAGAACAACACATGCTTTTGGAAGGCACTTAAAAGGCATATTTGGCCATGAAAGTCACTGAATATTATTTAATAGAGAATCTGCCAATCACCTTTCACACTGATTATTCTAGTTTGATTTTGGCCAACAGTGACTATTGTATGAAAGATCAGGGAATTGTGTACGAGCACATCCACACAAATTGGAGATAACATAAGAGATTGGATTGACAAATGAGACTCACGAAAGTCATAATCTTATGTAGTATCCAGTTTTACTAACATTTTCAAGGACAAAATTAACGGTGAGGCACAAGCAAACCAACAAGTCTGAGATGCCTACACTAATCACAAGAGCCTTCTTCCCACATCAGGACACGGTCTGGTCCAGACTGCACATCTGAGGTCTCTAAATGAAGGAGGAGGCCATCACTTACAGGAAATGGGGATGGTTTTGGTCACCTCCATTTGTAGTTTCATAAACTATGTGATAGTTCCCAAGGAACTAAGCCACATAAATCCACAGATTCTGTTTCATTGCAAAATCAGTTGTATCTAGACCAGATATGTCTTACTAAATGCATTCCAGAGGTAAGGGCTCTCCCGATAATAACTATCATGAATGTGTTTTCCAGGAGGTTCATTGCTAGGTGTTCATAAGAAAAATCGACTGGGATACCTTTCTTTCCAGCAGCCCTCCACTGAAGAGCGATGATAGCAACGGAAAGAAACACTGTTTCCTTTCCTTTCCCCAAATATCCAGGGGGAGTTTTGGGCCACCACCTATAAATCAACAGGAGTTCAATTGTCTTACTCTGAGAAAAGGTAGGATATTTTCTCCTAGTATTGCTTTTTATTCAGTGCCAGATTTCAGAGATATCAAAGACTATCGTTCTCAGAAGTAGCATGTTGCAGTCCTCTCTGGCATCATAACCTTCTTATGAGCACACAGCTGTTTGCTATCATCTCCTCCATTTCCATTTTATTACCTGTTTGACCTGCATTCTTTCCCCAGTAATGGAGCCAGCTCGCATGTGCTCTATAACCTGGAGATGGGGCCAAGGAGAAGCATAAGCAAGGCTATAATGAGGCAGCATCCAAAGGTAGCCATAATTTGGCCATGTGTATTTATAACCCAGCCTGAACTACCATTAGGAACATGCGCTACCGTATTTAATGGCATGACTAGGGTGTATTATTCCTTGATATCTGCCTCCCTGGTAAAATATGTTTAGACTTTGGCAAGGGACCACAGGATCAGGCAAAATGAAAGAAAAACTGTGTGTGACGGGAAAGATTCTAAGTTGTCTAAGCTGCACCGAGCTGCATAATTCCATTCTCTCTGGGCCCCTCATTTCCACCTGCGAAACCAAGAAAAGTTTTCAGTGAATTTACCTCTTTACTTGCCACTAAATTCAATGTGAGGACACGATGATTTAATGTATTAACCAAAACTTTCAAATATTTCCCATATCCCCTTTTGAAACACAAAATAGTGTTTCAGTTGCCCATTTCCATTTTCATTGAGACCACTACAGTTAGGGCGATAAGTAAAGTGGTATGTCCATGTAATATTGTGTTTGTCTATTTCTGTCCTCAGAGTGTCATCTGCAGCCAAACAAATCCCAGAAAGTGCTGTAAATTCTAAAAGTGCACTGTCTCTGGTTTGAGCTTGGGAAATGAGAGAATCTTGGGATTCTCTTGGAGCTCAGAATAGCTCTTGATGTTGCAGGATAAGCTGGCTGCGGGAACCATAAACACGGCTCGAGAGGGCACACACATTGTTTGATGTGATTTGTGATGCTGTGGGGGAGTGTCTTAGTGCAGGTCATATTGCTGTAAAGGAGCATCAGAGGCTCGGTAGTTTACATAGAAAAGAGGTTGATTTGGCACAAAGTGGTGCCAGCTGTACAAGAAGTTGGCATCTGCTTGGCTTCTGGCAAGGCTTTTGTGGTGCATCGCAACATGGCTGAGAAGGTCAAAGGGGAAGTGGGCAGGTGTGAGGAGGAACCAAATAGGAGGAGGAGCCTCGCCTTTAAAACAACCCCCTCTCCAGGGAATGAATCCATCCCCACGAGAAATAATCCTGTCTGGCCAGAATGAGAACTCACTACTGCAAAGACAGTACCAAACTTTCCATGAGGGATCCGCCCCCATGACCCAAACACCTCCCACTAGACCCAATACTACCACACTGGGGGTCAAATGTCAACATGAGTTTTGGAGGGGACAAATAAATCATATCCAAGATACAGCAGAGAGGAAAAGATTTCCTTTCTCAGTCCAAGGTTCATGGCTAAGGCCCCCATAGCAAAAGATAGATTAACAAGAGAAAAACATACATATTTGCTTAATACAAGTTTTACATGGCTCAAGAGTCTTCTTAAGAAACAAAGACCCAAGATGGGTGCAGTGGCTCAGGCCCGTAATCCTAGCACTCTGGGAGGCTGAAGTGGGAGGATTGCTTGAGCCCAGGAGTTCAAGACCAGCCTCGGCAAGAGGGAGACCCTGTCTCTAGAAAAAATATAAAAATCATCTAGATGTGGTGGTGTGTGCCTGTAGTCCTGGCTACTTGGGAGGCTGAGGCGGGGGGAACGTTGGAGCCCAGGGATTCGAGGTGGCGGTGAGCTATGATGACACCACCACACTCTAGCCAAGGCAACAGGGCAAGACTTTGTCTCAAAAAAAAAAAAAAAAAAGAAAAAAAAGAAATTTGGGGATAGTGTGTATTGAGTCTCATCACCGTCACAAAATAACTATACGGACATACCACAGAGCATTTAATATAATCTATAATATATTGTGCTTCAGTTTGTACATTCGTGAAGATACCATTAGCTGCCATAATGCATAAACCCCCATTTCTCAGGGGGTTATCCTGATGGGAGTTTATTTGGCTCTTATGTGAAGTCTAAACTGAGGATTCGTGTTTAGTGTGGAGGCTTTGCTCCAGCCCGGGGTTCAGGGACCCAGACTCTTTCATCTCATGGCCCTACTCTCTTTGACTTGTGAGGTTAAGGTGACCATGCCCATTTGCATGAAGCAGGTGAGTGTGTGAAGACGAGGATGTACAGCGGGTGGGAGGGGTTCAGGTCAGGCTGGGAGCAGCCGTGCATCACTTGGCTTTGCATTTCATTGGCTGGAATGTCAGTCACATGGGCACACGAAACTGCAAAGGGGATGGGAACGTCATCTTGCTTGTGCCCAGGAGAACAGGGACGTTTTACCATTAAAGAGAGCGCAGTAAGTTTTTATTAATATTATGTCAAATTAAATAACTTAACTGGAACTCTTTAACGAAAAAACTTAATTGCAAACCTGAGGAAGAACATTACTACATTACTCCTTTCCAGGCATTTCTCTTGGTACAGGGGACCAGACTATCATCAATTTGAAAC
>RJWJ010049635.1:0-10185 GCA_004363605.1 Indri indri | reverse complement strand
GGGAGAGGGAGGCCGGGCTCTCGCGTCCGCTGTCCCTTCTCCCTTCACTTTCTGTTTTTTCTCTACTTATTTTTTCTGTTCAATGTCAAATAAGCCAGCCCAGCTCCTCAGAGACAAGCAGCTGCAGAAACGAGTGCGAGTGGATTTTAAATCAGCAGAGAATTTTAAAAATGAGTAATGTGGTAAAAGGAACCCGTCTGCAGCACCGTGGAGCTCTGGCTGGCTCCCCCGTGCTCGGGGACCCTGCGCTCCTCGGCGAGGATATACAGTCCACAAGGGGCGACTTCCACGGGAGGGAGGGACCGTCGCCAGCCCAACCCGAGTAATAAAACAAGAGTCACATAAATGCCGCGGCTCTCCTCCAACTCCTCCAACCCTAGTGAATCACAAAGCAGAAAATGGAGGCTCAGAAATGCAAAGGCCTTGCTCAGGTTTCTAGAAGAATCAGCAGAAAAACAGAACCCGGGGGAAGAATCACACAGGAACGTTCATGTCCACCTCCCAGAGCTGGAGGCAGTGGTGTTAAGGACGTAAGTGACGTCAAACCTAGAGGGCTCAGACATTTGCACACTGGATCGTGGCTTCCCCGAGCCCCAACCATCCTGGGGGTGCACACCTGGACAGAGCTACCTGCTCGTGGCTCTGAGCAGCCAGGACTGCCCCGCTTGCTGTGAGAGCAACCCAGAAAGGGCTATCTTATTTTGTTAAAGGAAGCTTTGTTCTTGGAGGACTTTCAAAATTGAGTTATCACTTCCCAGTACTCCGAACAGACAGGCTCCCAGGAAGTTCCCTCATCGGGAGACAAAATGAATCTGTAAGTTACAAGCAAATTTGCTCCTTTCAAGGAGGAGTTTTTCTCATGAATTTAAGTGTTTTTACAGATCATTAACTCCTGGCCGGGAAGCCAGGGCACAGAGGAAAGCTAAGCTGGAGCACGAGCTCCTGCTGCCTGGGAGACCAACTGGAGTCAGGGTGAAGAGGCTCCAACGATCACACCAGGAGTCCGTGTTACCCCAGATTAAATTCACACATGCTCCTGGAGAGCCGTCTGCGCCGTAAGGCAGGGCACCCTGGCACAGCACGGGCACAAGGCTTTTGCATTTCTGTTTGGGTTGCAGCATAAAAGTGGAAAAAAAGTGTTGATCTGTTTTCCAGCCGTCACCTTATTTAGCGGTCTCGGTGGTTCTCAGAAGGCCAGCAACACAGGTAGGCACTGAGAGCGCTGGACGGAGGCCTGGGACTCCCACACTCCGGGAAATCAGCACGGATGAGTATGTCCAAGACGGTGCCCCTCAGGCTTGGGAGACCCAGGCTGCTGCTGGGAGTGGGGGGTGAGCCCCCAGGAAGAGGGGGCCCTGGTGTATGAACAGGCACCGGGAGCCAGGGAGGCCCAGCCTTACACATCCTGACCCAATCTGTGCTCAACAAGACAGTGGGGGAGACAGAGACAGACACAGAGACAGTCAGAGACAGGGAGAGACGAGACATGGGCAGTCCTTTCTTCATGGAGTTGCTTTGCACCCAGGGCTCATGTGGGTGGAAAACCCAGATGCACAGTGGGGGCACCTTCTCCTCCCTGCAGCCCCCGCAAGGCCCAGAGCTCCTATCAGAGGCCAGTGGCTCCTCCAGAACACATCCCCTTCCCCAGGTAAACGCAGACGCAGAGCTCCCTCTGGGACCTGAGCAGGACCACAGACCAGGAGACACCTGACACGGGGCAGAGACAGCCCACGGCCCGGAGCGCCTGCCCAGCCCAGCTCGGGGGCGGAGACCCTGCACCCCCACGACGATACACATTTCCTATCCAGGGGCAGCGTCCTCTGAACCCAGCTCAGGTAGGAGCTCTGCCAGGAGCTCTCCTTGCTGCTGGGGACGCCGCTCTCAGTGCCTGGGCAGGCTGAGGCCGTGAATGAATGAAGGAACGAATGAGTGGGAGGAGGGGGTAGTGCGGGGCACCAAGATGGGGGGACTAACTCTCTCCCTGAGATCCCCCACGGGATGACGCAAACACCCAGCCCGGGCTTGTGGGAAGGGGGTGAGCTCCATAGTGTCGTCAAGACTGGCCACGTGCTCATTAACACTCACGCCGATGGTGGATCGCGGCCAGAAATGCTGGCGGCTCAGGGCTCTGTCCGAGGTCCCTTCTCTGCCCACAGGGCATGGACTCTCCACAGGGAATTCATTCCCTCTGGGCCCTGAATCACACCCTACCCAGTGATCGCAGTGGGTCCCCCATAAATGAAAGCTCCATAAACCATCTCGGCTTCTCTCCCTGTGTGGAACGTTCTCTCCAGTTCTGGGGGCTTGGTCAGTGTTGCCTCCTCTAGGAAGCCCTCCCTGACCCGCACCACACCAGCATGGCCAACCCTCCCTCTCCACGTCCTGGGACCTTCCCCAGGGTCCCACCGGCTGCGCATGTCCACAGCTCAGGGCTGGTGCCTGACTCAGGGCAGCACTGGATCCTACAGCCACCACCAACTTAACGCCAGAGCCCTGGTGTCCAGGGGAGTGATTTTTGGGAAATGCCTTCCTAGCTGGGGGTGTTGGAACGGGGGTGGCGGGGAAGGGCGAGGAGGGGTATTTTGGAAAACTCCACAAGCAATTCTCCCCAAGTGGCGGGTGTGGCAGATGGCCAGGTCGCCCCCATGGGGGGTGTGTCTGCTGGACAGGGTGCCAGTGCGATTCGTCATGTAAAGTGAGACTTTTTGGGAGTGAAAGGGCACCATTAATAATCATGTTTGCAGAGCAGGAGGAAACCAGGACAGCCCTGGGCCGACACGTGGGGACGGTCATCTGATCAATGGGCCATCACTTCCGATGTTCCGCCCCACCCCCATCAGCCAACAGAGCCCCGATTCCTGAGCTGGTCCGGAGAGGGCACCACCCCCAAGCCTCTCCAACACGCACGGCCCCGGCACGGATGGTCGGACCCACCCAGGAGGGGTGCACAGTCTCGGTGCGGAGACAGCCAGGACTGTGGGTCCACCCACGATGGCCAAGGCAGCCCTTCCTGCCTGTTCGTGCTTACCGGAGTCTTTCTCTGTATGAAGCACATATTGCAGCTTGGTATTTTACAACTAGAATTTTTTAAAATTATGGTCTCATTTCTCCTTACTTGGGGGTTTCAGCCCTTCTGCAAGTTTACACGCCCTCACTTGGTAAGTTCAACAGACAAGTTCTTGCTGCGATCTCCAACGTTGACATTTAATGAAACACTAGAAGGAGAAGTCGCTCCTGAAGGCAGCGGGCTACGAAGAGAGGACACAGCGACTTCCGCTGAGAGCACGGGCCCCACTGCGGACAGCTCCCGACTCGCCCCCGGCACGGGCGGCTCGCGGAGCCGGGTTTCAGGGTTAAATCTGCAGTCGCTGTTGTTCCGGAGCAATGTGTCCTCCCTGTGTTATCTCCCAAAGGAACACACTCCAAACTGGCATGGGGAGCACAGCTTCCCCGGGAGGAGGATGCAGCCGACAGCAGGGGTGAGCAGGGACCCGCGTCCCCTCAGGCTGGGCCCTAAAATCACCAGGGCCCGGACACGGGTGGGCTGCGGCTGTTCTCGGGTAGCCCTGCCCAACGCCAGCCTTTTGGAACTATGCTCTGAAGGACCCACCCTGCCCCCGCTCACGGGCACTGTCCCTGCCCCGGTGCCTGAGTTGGACGGATTCAGGGCTGTTCCTGAGCTCGTCCCACTTTCCGTCTGGTCCCCAACGTGCGCCCCAGTGGCCCAAACACTGATGCTCTGAAACACCTCTGGCGGCGCGAGACCTCCCTCCCCACTTTCTCATGAATGTCTTGGATGTGGCTGCCGTCTTAGTCTTACGCGTGCGACTGAGAATAATTTTGCTGAATGAAAAATTTTATTAAATATACGTATTAACTTGGGAAAGAAATGACATGTTCACAATCCCATGTATTTCCAAACAGCCCCATAGTGAACACAGCTCCTCTTTCAAAAATACATTCCAGTGGATTTCCCAGCCGAGAGGTCTTTCCTTGGAAAAGTCTTCCACATGTCTCATGAAGCATATGCCAGGTATTATGTATGTTTTGTTTCTGTGAGTGGCGTCTTTTTGTTTCATATGATATAATCGGTTATTGCTAGTGTGTGTGAGACTGTTCTTAAAAAATTATCTTCACTTAGTAATCAGCCTCGGTTCTAAATTGTCTCATTAGTTCTAATGATTTTGCGACAGTTTGTTTTTCGGTGATGGGGCTGAGCAAAGCTCCTCACAGGCAATTGTATCATCCACAAATAAGGATACTTTTATCTTCTGTCAACCCATAGCCTTGGGTCTATTTCTTTTCATTGTTTTATAGAATCATTTGCAAAGTTCAAAATAATGTTACAAAGCAGTATGTTGGCGAGAACCCTACTGACCTTTATGCAAATGGCTTGAGTGTTACGTCAGCTTCTGGAAGAGATCCGCTCCGGCTCTGTGAAGGTGAGGAAGAATCCTTCTATTACAGCTGACTAAGATTTTAAATATCGGAAAAAGATTTTAACATCAGAAATATGTTAAATTTTTCTCAGATGCATTTTAGTACCGACTGAGATGATTCTATTAATTTTCTTTTTGACTATAGATGCGTTTAATTACATACATGAGTCAAAGAATCTGAACAGTCTGAACGCTACTGCCACGTATCGCCGAAGTCTGTTAAAACCTGGCAGAAGCATCTGAAGGTCCTGCCCTTACACTCCATAAATAAACCCTCCTTGTTCCTGGAGCCCTATTCTTCTGAAATACTGCTGAATTTATTTTTCTTATAACTTACCTAGAATTTAATCTCCTAATGAGATAGATTTTTCCTGTCCTTGACAGGTTTTGGTCCTTGACAGGTTTTGGTAGCGTGCTCTGAGAGGTTTTCACGTCTTCCTTTTTTCCCACTGAGTTTCTGCCGTGTAGGGGACTGTCCCCGAAGGCGGGGGCTTTGTCTGCGCCATCACTGCACCCTCAGCCTGACACACCAGTGGGGCTTAGTAACTGAGCGAACAATCCTCGAACGTAGAAGGAAGGTACCCAGACGGAAACACCTTGAGCTTAACATCTCCTTTGGAGGCAGTTCATGAGACAGTCACTTTTCCCTAGGCTTTGCTCTTCCCAACTGCAAAATTCTTAGGAGAAAGGGAAGTTCTGGGCCACTGAGAGTCCCCTGTTGCCCACGGCAGACCCTGCCTTGATTTCACTCTGGTGAGGTTCGGCTGTCACTGAACCTCTGCGTGGCCACGTGGCCCTCCCACTGCAGCCACCCAAGGTGGCAATGGCCGGCGAGCCGGGGATTTCTAATGAGCAGAGCTCTTCGATACAGAATTTTGTTTCTGCCAGGGTCCCCCACATCCGCAGCTAGTAAGTGGGGTGGACTTGAACCCTGGGCTGGGAGCCGCGCGGCCTCAGGCCCTGCGTCCTGGTGTCCCTCCGCAGCCCTGCAGATAGCAGAGCCCCCGGGACCGGCTGCCTGGCCTTATTTATTTTCCCTCTATTGCATCAGAATCTTCCGCAGTAAACTTTCACTCAGGATAGAGCTGAGCTTTCCAGGGGTCTTTGCCAAGGATCTGTGAAGTAACCTTTCCATCTATTTATTTTCTCAGTACTTGGGGACAGAGGAGAAATGCACACAGAGCCATGACCCCCAGAAACTCAGCTGAGTGACTGACACCATGGGAATTTGTCTGGCCTGATTCATGGCATTCCCGTGACCCTGGTCAGGGAGCTGAAGTTCACGGCATTTCCGTAGCTCCCGTCTATTTGTAAATGTCCAGCGCCCTGGAAGCCGACCTCTGTCACAAGGTGCTGGGCAACCTGCGCAGTTTCCCAACAAACCAAAGCCAGCAACGTGGAAAATAAAGCCACAGGGGTACACCCCGCGTGGGGATGCCTGGCCAGTATCACGTGTCCTTCTAAATTTCCTCTTTGATCTTTTGGCTGAACCCACTTCCCCCAGAGAGGAAGCGTCTGGAGGCGCAGTAATGAGCCCACCCCAGCGGGCAGGACCGGGGGCTCTGACGTGGCCTTCGCCTTGGCTAGATCTGCAGCTACAACCTTTCCTCTCGCCTGCAGGCTGAGTGTCACCAGGGCTCACCCCAGCACCAAGAAACACTGGGTCCACTGTGGCCCAACACAGTGACGGGCCCCAGATGTCCCAGCTCTGCAGCCAGGGTTCGCCCGGTTATGTCAAACTGTTTAAGAGATGAGAAAGCCAATGAATGTATTTCATATTTTCTGTATTGTTTCCTGAGTCTTCTTGTAGCAAGAGAAAAATAAAGCCGTCCAAGCTGTGCATGCTGCTATTCTTTCAAACCCTCCAGCTAGCTGCTTCCTCACTCAGCCTCACGCATCCTACATGAAGTCACCGGCACAGCCTGGGCAGGGACAGGTGATCCACAGCGGAGGTCCAGGAGCAGAAAGAAACCGAAGCACAGAACCTCATTCGGAGGAAAATCAGGTGCCGTGGAGCCCAGGGCGGCCCCGCTAGCGCCTGACTCACAGGTGGACATCCACGGGATGCTCGCCAGGGCGCTGCGGGGAGGGAGCCCCTGCGGTTTCTCAGGAAAGGAGCAGAGCGCCAAGATCTGTGTCTGCAGGAAAGCACCCGAGACGTCCTGGGGAGCTGCAGACCCGCGTGCAGCAGGGAGCCACCCAGTCAGGACACAATCTTTCAGAAGTTCAGCCTTTTGCTGCAGAAGCCGGGATGGTGCAGCGTCTCACTGGCCTGCATCCTTCACATTTTTTCTATTCTTTTGCAAAAGAACATCAAGTAACTAAATCAGACATCTTAAGGCCCAATAATGTAGAACTACAGAGAAATACTGCGTGTGAAATTAAGATACCCACGGCAGGAAAGCTGAGTTTTTAAGCAAATTCGATTTTCATTTCCTGGACTTAGCAACGCAGGGGATTGAGTGACAGCTCTGGGCAGTTGTGCCCCCGGGAGCTCTGCTGCCCTTGGGCAGCGGCGGCTGCCAACCCCGAGCGACCTCGCTGAGCTACCTGGCCGCTGCACCCTCAGGAGCATGTGGTCCACATCGCACATGGGTCCCTCCTCATTTACAAAGAGAATCCCCACCCCCCTGTCACCTTGGGTGGAGCTCTGCCTTGCAGACCTACAAATGATTTTTTTTTTTTTTTGGCAAAACAGGGACAGCAGGTTCGGAGTGAGTTACCAACCGAGCTCTGGGCCAGTGCACACACGGCCCTGTCCCCAGGCTGGCTCTGGGGTCGGGGATGGCAGAGGAGGAGAAGCACAGGCTCCCAGCTTCTCCCGAGCGAGATGTGAACAAACTTCTCACCGTTTTGTTTCTGGCATGGAGATGCTCCAGATCCCGCGCAGACACACTTACGGAATCTTTCCCACGCGAGTGTGACTTTTGGTCCAGCGGTGCTCCTGTCCTCCCCTGACACATTCACACTCAGGGAAGGGCACCTGCATTTGCCTTCCTGCTGTGTAGTCCTTGCCACGGCACGTACGGTCCTGACAATGTCACACTCAGCGGGACACCGTGGTGCTCGTGCATGCAGGCGTGTGCCTGCTGGGCCATCTCCGGGGCTCCCTTCGGCCTGGTCCAGCCATCCCCCCGCCCACCCCTGCTCTACACGCCTCAGCCTCCAGCTGGGTGGGACCCCCACTCCACTCTAAAGCACCCTCTTCAGAGAAGCCTCACATGGTGGCCGGGACGCCTGCCCCTGCTCTTCCCCATGCTCCGTCCTCGCGGCTCCTGTGACCACCGGCCCCATGTGCTCTGCCCTCCCTCCCCGGGCAGCTTCACAGTGGCAGCACGTGCCCGACTTCTTCCCTTCTGCATCCCGGCCCCTAACACAGAGCCCACGCATGGGAGGTGCTCGAGAAATATTTGTTGAATAAATGGCAAAGCCGGCAAAGCTCCAGGCCTTGGTCTGGCCTTCCCCGCCATGTCCGGGAGAACGAATCCATCTCTTTGTTTGCAAAGCACTGCTGTGCAGCACCTGCGTGCCGCTGTGCCAAGTGGCTGCTTACACATCTGTCTCCCTGGCTGGATGGTGAGTCCTCCATAGGAGAGACCAAATCACAATCATCTTTACCTCTCAGCACCAAACATAAGGACTGCAAACAGCCAGTGCCCAATAAACGTGTGTACTGCATGAAGGAAGGGCTCTGAACCCACGGCTCCGTCACATAATAATGCCAGCTATTCTAAAGCACCCCGTGGAGTGTGTGCTTCTGGGCCTTGGGTCCACGACCTCAGATTGCCCAGACCTGTAGAACGGGGCAACACTGGTCACCTGTTCAGCAAACTATCCAGGTGGCAGAAGTCCAGTGGGCACCTGCTGGGCCCCCACGTGCCTCTCCCTGGCTGGGCCTGCTCCCCCATCTCCCCATGGGTAGATGCTATTTAATAACTCACAGTTCCAAAAATGCCTGAAACCTGTTGTCTGAATGACCTTGAAGACTCATATCTATACCCAATTAATAGACATTTAGCCCAATTCTTAGAAAAGAAAGAACATCACCCTTCCCTCCACAGGGTTGGCTAAAAGTTACTAGATTTAAATGCAGAGAAACAAAAAGATACTCACAGGCTCCAATTTCTGCAAAGGTTTGCAGTCAACCTTCTTGGAAATCTGTAAGCATCTGTTCCAAAAGTAGAATGTGCTGGAAGCTCTGACATGCACTCTTCTGACCATCAAGCCCCTTCTGCTGGCCTGGCCCTCGCCCCGGCCTACAGCCCAGGCCACTGTCCAGCCCAAATCTCATCATGGCGACCTAGAACACCTGCCCCTGTGTTAAGCATCAAATGAGTAGCAAGTCTGAGGGCGTAAAAGTTGGCCCTGAACAGCCAGAACTAGCTGGATCCCTGGCCAGGGACTATCAGAGGAATGTGATACTACCAGCTCACAGATGGCAGGGGCGCGCCCAGGACCATGGCTGGACCCCCGCACGAGAGTCACGCGCCTTCTAGTTAATACGGCAGAAGCAGCTCCCGAAAGGTTTTGGGTTTGGTTGTAGTAAAACACACTTAACATAAAATGTGCCATCTGGACCGCTGCGAAGTGCACAGTTCGGTGGCTTTATGTACATTCACACTGTTGCGCAGCCGTCACCACCGTCCATCTCCAGAACCCTTTTCATCTTCTCAAACTGAAACTCTGTCCGCACTAAGCACTGACGCCCCGTCCCCTCGAACCCCTGGCAACCACCACTCGACTTCCTGTCCCTACGAATGTGACCGCTCTCGGGACCTCACACGGGTGCAATCGTACAGCATTTGCCTTTTTGTGACTGACTTTTTTCTCTTTCCGTAATGTCCTCATGGTCCATCCACGTTCCAGCACGTGTCAGAATTTCCCTCCTTTGTGGGGCTGGCGACACCCCGCGTGCAGACCACCGTCCATCCACTCGCCACCCATGCACATGTGAGTTGCTTCCCCTTCTGGTGACCCTGAAAACTGCTGCCACGGGCGTGAGTCTGCTTTTAATTTTTTTGGCACACACCCAGAAGTGGGTTTTCCGGATCATTTGGTAATTCTGTTTTATTCTCTGAGCACCCTCCGTGCTGTTTCCTACAGCGTCAGTTTCCACTCCCGCCAGCAGTGCCAGGCGGTTCCAACGTCGCCGCACCCTCACCAGCGCTTGCCTTTTCTGTTTTTGTTTGTTTGCGGTGTCATCCTAGTGGGCACGAGGCGGGGCCTCCTTGCGGTTCCGACCCGCATTTCTCTGACCATTGGTGACGTTGAGCGTCTTCTCACGCACTTGTTGGCCATCTGGATATTGTCTTTGGAGAAATGTCTATCAAGCCCTTGCCCATTTTTTATTCAAGTTACCTATTTTTGTCATTAAATTGCAGGAGTTCTCTATACATTCTGGATAGTAATCCCGTATCAGACACGCGACCTGCAAGCATTTTTCCCACTCCACAGCATTTTTCCCACTCCACGGTCGCCTTTCCCTGCCGATCGTGTCCCTTGATAAGCAGCAGTTTTTAGGTCTGGGTGTAGTACTATTTGTCCAGCTCTGCTTTTGTTGCCTGTCTCCTGAAGGTTTTATTGAGAATCCCAGATTGCTCTTCCTGAGAGCATGAAACTCCCTCTCCGTGGCGTAAACAAGCTGCAGCGGGGCTTTGCCAGCACTTCTTGTGAAATCCCTTCTTTGAAAGGCTCCTCGCCGCACTTGGAAGCTTTTCCCACTCTGTGCAAACAAGTCCACGTTGCT
>RJWJ010049634.1:0-10176 GCA_004363605.1 Indri indri | reverse complement strand
AAAATAATAATAATATCATGGACATGATTTTCTTAAACATTTTGATACTTAATTGTAAATCATCCCAGGGCTACAAAAAAAAAAAAAAATGCTACACTTAATGAAATAATTATGACAGCCAATACAGTTTTGGAGGTTACTTTCCCATTTCTGGTTCTTATACCCAAAATTTGCTTTTTAATGAATAGTGGCAAAAAAAACCCCAAAATAATAAAATAGACCAGAATATATTGGCCAAAAAGCAATGGATCATTATCTGGGATTCTGATGGCACCCCCCCTCCCTTGTCTATATGTAGGATCCAACAGAACCTTCCTAACTTAAAATGGGAAGACATTTGGAGCATGCTCTTAGGCTTGAGTCACATCATTACCAAACTTTCAAATGAAACAAGAGTCTATCTATATTCCCCACTGAGGAATCATTAATACATTCCATTTGATTTTGCATTTTTTCTAGGGAAATATCTCTCCATTCCAGGTCTAAAGATCCATTAGCTTGAAGGAGTTTCACATTATCTCTGTATCACATAGATTTAACAGAGATTAAAATGATATACAAATGACTGCATATGTCTCCCTTGGATCTGTATGATTATTAAATCACAATTTCCAGAGTCATACTGTGGACATTATTCTTGCTCTAAGCTCTTGAATTTCTTGCTTCCCTTGACTGAAAACAGTGTCAACAAGCCTTATGTTCTTCTCCACAAAGTGAGAATGTTATTCAACTCACAAGTTTGTTGCAAACACTTAATATTTGTAAAATGTGTTTGTAATAAAATTAGTATTGTGTTTTTTTACCACAACTACTAATGGAGTTTTCTTTACTGAGTTTTCATTATAGCCAGATACTACAATAGGGCTTTAGATTACCCAATTAAACCTCCAAACACTGCTATGTAATAGATAATAGTAATCTCTGCTTCAGAACCAGGACCTTGAGAGCCTAAGTAATATGCCCATGGTTGTTGATACTAATGGAACCAGAATTTAAAGCTAGATATGAAAGGCTGTAATGGTGGCTCTTTTTACCTCTATTCTATATGAGCAGTGATTTTTTTAAAAAGGAGTCTTATGCCATAAGTGCTTTAGGCAACCAAGCAAGTGGTGATCAGTGATCAGTCTAAATTGCAGCATCCAAGTCTTGTTACAGAGGCGGTCCACAATTTCATTCACCATCCTTTTATTTTCTAACTTTCACAAATAGTCTTTTATTATTATTTTGTGTTTTATCTTTGCAAGGATTATATTTAATAACTATATGATAAGCTGTTCCAAGACAAGGAATATACTTTACATTGTGTGGGGCTCCTTGGTGACATGCAAAATCACTCTATATACATGGTAGGTACTAAGAAAGTAGCTGTTGAATAAATGGGGCAAACAGTTAAAAAGAGGACCATGTATTTACGTT
Source organism: Indri indri (assembly GCA_004363605.1). Lineage (NCBI taxonomy): Eukaryota > Metazoa > Chordata > Mammalia > Primates > Indriidae > Indri > Indri indri. The sequence continues at coordinate 8,760 of RJWJ010049634.1, read as the reverse complement.
ATTTAGTACTTCAAGCAGAAGAGATATTTTATGGGGGAAGAAAATAAATCCTTAAAGATTTACTTTTTCTTAACTCTGCTCTACCCCGGGTATTTTTTAGTTCTATACGCTAGGCATTAGTTCTGTAATACACTAGATATTCACACACACTTTATTTATTCAAGCCTTTCAATAACCTACCAAGACAAGCTGGATTGCCATTATTTATTATTGCTGTTGTGACACTAAAGAAGTTAAGAGACTTGTGAAAGGATAAAGATCAAGTAAGCATCAGGACCAGACTTTGGAGTCTAGTGTGTCTGATTTCACTAATAAAAGAAAAGATCCTTTCTCTTAATCATAAAGTGAGTATTGAAAGCTGCTTACTGTTGAAATTACTTCCTACCTAACTACTGAGTGTTCTTATTAGAACATTTTTACAAAGTTCTTGTATTCCTCAACTAAGTTGATTTAAATGTAATACCCTCCTACTGGATCAGCCATTTGAGAAAATATAAAATGTGCCAAATTGATCTCAATGATCTCCCACCCCACTCTTGGTGGACACCCTTCACCCTCCAAGCACCTCACTCAGTGGTTCCTCAGAGTTTTCCTGTGATACCATTCACATCCTTCTTAAACAGGTCTAGAGTGGAACTTTACTGATATATCATTCTCAACATGATTAAAATTGAACTCACCGTCTTTTCAACTGCCCCAAATAAACCTTGTTTCTCCTCTTTCTCTTTTGTCCTCTCTCTCAGTTAGTACCTTACCATCCATTCACTTGCTGTATGCAGACTATCATTTATTGGCTGTTCCCTCCCCTCAAGTTCCCACCTCTAATCAATCACCAAGTTTTTTTGATTCCACCTCCTACCATCTTAGAATTTGTTCATTTTTCTCCATTCCCATAGTTAGTATCATAGTTCAGTCAATATCTTCTTTTTCCTTGGATTCATAAAAATGCATCTCATATATTTCTCTGTCTTGGGTCATGCCATTCGAGTTTTTCACATTGCAGGCAAAAATATCTTCTAAAAGGCAAACATGTTCTGATTGTGTCCCTTTTTAAAACTGTCACTATTTTCAAGAATTCAGGGCAAAATATGTATCTGGCTCTGATACACTTTCAAGCCTTATCTTACACCATTCACCTCTTCCTCCAAACTATTCTTAAGTCAGAATTAGCCATGTTTTCTCTTGCTTTGTGGCATTAGCCTTGTTCTGCTTAGAAAACATTTCACATGCCTTATCTCCTGGTTACTTTCTACTCATCCTTCAAAATCTCAGGTAAGTAATGACTTGCTGGCCAGCAAACATATAAAAAAATGCTCAATATCTCTAATCATTAGAGAAATGCAAATCAAAACCACAATGAGATATCACCTAACCCCAGTGAGATTGGCCTCTATCAAAAAATCCCAGAACAACAAATGTTGGGGAGGATGTGGAGAGACAGGAACACTCTTATACTGCTGGTGGGACTGCAAATTAGTGCAACCTCTGTGGGAAAGAATTTGGAGATTCCTCAAAGAGCTAAAAATAGAAATACCATTTGATCCAGCGCTATTAGGCATCTACCCAAAAGAGCACAAAACATTCTATGATAAAGACATCTGCACCCGAATGTTTATGGCAGCACAATTCACTATTGCAAGGATGTGGAAACAACCCAAGTGCCCGTCAATCCATTAGTGGATTATTAAAATTTGGTATGTATGTACAATGGAATATTACTCAATCATGAGAAATGACAGTGATCTAGCACTTCTTATGCCTTCCTGGATTAAACTTAAGCCCATTATCCAAAGTAAGGCACCATAAGATCGGAAGAATGGGCTCCGCTTGTACTCACCATCGAATTGGTACCAACTGATGAACACTAGGGTGATCACATGGCAGAAATACTCTCCAGGGATTAGGGGGATAAGTGAGTAAACCCACAACTAAAGGACACGGGGAGCATTGTAGGGGGGAAGGGCATGCCCCTAACCCTTGCTTGGGTGAGGCAAAGACATAAAGTGTAACCTTAATGTCTGTACCCTCATAATACCCTGAAATAAAAAAAAAAGTAATGACTTGCTAATGAAATCCTTGCTGATGGTATGATCTTAATCTCCTCTAATAGGATTATATGAACTATCTAAATACTCTCGTGGTAAAATTAAGGACTCCCTTATTTGTGCTTTCATTACAATGTTGTACTTCTCTGTTTTCATCCCCATTCATTGTATTGGTTCCTGTATACTGAGTATTGGACAGAGGTCTGGAACATAGTAGGCATTCACAGAATGTTCACTTGCACTATTAAACTCGTTCATCATATTTATTATTCACTTAATGTAAGGAAACTTCAGATGGCTGAAACACAAATTTTTAATAAGTCCTTCCCATATTAGAAATTATAAATGTAAAGCAAAAATGAGAAAATAATAAATCATGCTAACTAAAAGTAGAACATTAGGCTTATATGAGTTTGAAGAGTATGAGGAAATTAATAAGATTAATGTAGAAATGTTTTTGATAAAATTGTGCTAAGTGAATAGAGGAATAGTTAATGAAAAATGTATTTATAAAATTCTTATATGACATATGGTATATATTTTACTTCCCGTCTATTTCTATCTCCTTTTAGAACACAGCTGAGTGTTCTATTGGATGGCCTTCTGGGTCAATTTGATTAATTTGAACAAGTGGGATACTGAAATTTGGATTAAAAAAGGAAATATTAAAGTTAAAGATAACAGAGAAAGAGTTATAAAACAGCACAGTTGGTGCAAGTGGGGGAATAGAAAATGCTCAGCCAGAATAAAAAGTTCATTTGTTCGACATTGTGGCGTGTGTCCGTCACTACATTTACCATCTTTCTAAAAACACAAAAGTCAACATAGCTTTATTGAATTTTATATTGAGTAGGTGGGATGCAAATGTTAGCATAAGTATTCTACAGGAAACTTCTGGTGGGTAACAGGTTTCAGCATTTTTTCTCTTATCTTTTTTTTAATTTCAAAGTATTATAGGGTATGAATATTTTTGGTTCCATGGATCACTTTTACAATGTTCGAGTCGCAGTTGTAAGAGTGCCCATCACCCAGACATTGTTCACTGTACCCATTAGGTGGGTTTTTACCTGTCTCCTGCTCCCCACTCTTCGGTTGATTTCCATTGAGTTTTGCTTCCCTCTATACACACGGGTACTCATCAGTTAGTTCCAATTTACTAGTGACTACATGTGGTGTTTGTTTTTCCATTCTTGAGATACCTCACTTAGGATGATGGTCTCCGGCTCCATCCACATCGTTGCAAAAGGCATTAAGTCATCCTTCTTCATGGCTGAGTAGTATTCCATGGTATATGTATACCACATTTTGTTAATCCACTTACGAATTGATGGGCATTTGGGTTGATTCCACATCTTCACAATTGTGAATTGTGCTGAAATAAACATTCTAATGCAGGTGTTTTTCTGATAAAATGACTTCTTTTCCTTTAGGTAAATACCCAGTAGCGGGATTGCTGGATCACATGGTAGGTCTACTTTTAGTTCTTTGAGGAATCTCCATGTAGTTTTTCATACAGGTTGTACTAATTTGCAGTCCCACCAACAGTGTATAAGCACTCCTTTCTCTCTGCATCCATGCCAGCATCTATTGTTTTGGGGCTTTTTAATCAAGGCCATTCTGCCTGGGGTCAGGTGATATCTCATTGTGGTTTTAATGTGCATTTCCCTGATGATTAGTGACATTGAGCATTTTCTCATATGTTTCTTGGCCATTCGTCTATCTTCTTCTGAAAACTTCTGTTTTTGTTTTTGGCCCACTTTTTAATGGGGTTATTTGATTTTTTTCTTATTGATTTGTTTGAGTTCTCTGTAGATTCTGGTTTTAAGCATTGTTTTGACCAGTTTAGTAATAGGATTTTTGTTTGTTTGTTTGTTTTTGTTTTGCTTTTGTCATGCAACAAACTTTCACTCAATATTGGTAACATATTTTATTTACATGCCCTGAAACCTTCACAAATGACTCAGTTATAGATCAGTAATTCATGCTTTTTTATTCTTCAATTTTATGACCTAAACTTACTCTTCTAAGCATCATTTTATGTTTCTAGTTAAATATAAGTGAAAATTGATTGGAGTATTTCTCAATGGAGTTTTATCTTTATTTCATCATAATTGCTTCGTATTTGAATAATGACAGATGAACTGCCTCATTCAATTGCAGTTTTAAGGCTTTGAAGTCACAATAACAGCACAGGATTTAAATCCTCAAGCCATTATTATAGCAGAAAAGACATTGGGGAAAATGAAAACTTATGGTGCTATAATTTGCTAGGAGAAAAAAAAAGACTCCAATGGTTAAAACATATTATTTCCCAGACAATTTCTAACCTAAAACATTATCGCACAAGAGTGAGCTGGACAGTTACATCATGGTCCCACCTTCCTAAATTACTTCTAGAGCAATATTTTATAAATATTGAGCCAAAAATTCACATAGCAAGTAAATGACACCACAATTATTTTGCTTCAGGATGAAGCATTATCTGAGTGGCATTTATGATTCTGTTCAGGAACAATTCAGTATTTCACCAACAGAGAGTTTATCAGATCTTTTTTCTCTTTTTCTCCGACATTTACATCAAGAGCTGAGTACTTGTTAATACTCCGAGGTATGCATTTCAAAGTTCTCTTTGTCTTCATATTCAGTTTTAAGTAATGAATCAAACAATATGTAAAGGCTAAAAGTAAAACACAGATCTTGCATTTAAAATTTCATTACATATAGCTGATGTATTTGGTGGTGGCTGATTGATACATACGGCACTTTCATTTCTTGATTAAGATGCTATATTTATACCAATGTGGTATCAAAAGTTTTTCAAGCTCTCTATATACAGTGGCATGAGATGCAAAGTAAACAGAATAAATGAAAACATGAAAAGCATACTTAGAGTGATTCAGAGTACACCAAATTATATACTTAAGAGGGAATATTTATAAAGGATTACAATGAATACTATGAACATGAAAACAGCTCCCATTTGAAATTATATAATAGAAAGACTCCCTTTTAATGGAGATTTTCTTCAGTCATTTATTAAAGCAGGTTGAGAAGTTAAATAGGTCAGTAACTTTCTGTAAGAATGAAACCATAAGGAATGGAATTAATTATATACATTATAAAAATTCTATTTTGTATTAATACTAAATTTTCTGAAGAAAGAAAACCCACTAAATATCAGTTTCCAGTCTAATGGCAGTACATCATTTAATATTTCTTCCAAAAAGCATCGTAGCACTATAAATGAAGCACCCCACGGTGCAGCAAAACACCTATTTCTGTAATTGCACAGATGTTGCAATCTCCATGCTAATGGAGTCTGTTTAAACTCTCAAACTTTGCTTGTTTACATCTTAATGCTGTTTAACTTCTCTGATGTCCTGTCATTTGGGCTCTAGAGGAAGTGAGATTATTTGAGTGCTCAATCCATGCACCCAGGCAACTTCTCCATTTCGTTGTGGACTATTTAGGAGACCACTGTGGTCTTCTGGGTCTTGAGAATGAATCTATAACTTAAGGAAAAAAACACATACCATACCATGGCAAAGCCCATGTGCATACACACTTGATTGACCATTAGTTATTTTCCCAAGATATTTTTATGTTTTATTTTATTTCTTCTCATCCTGTCCTTCTTCACTCGTTTTAGATTCTGGCCTGAGTTGAGGAGACTTTTGTTTGGTACATTTTATCTTTGAATTTAATTTGGTCAAGATTCATCAAGTTGATTGATTAATTCCAGATTCCATGACTTAATTTATAGTGAGTCAGATTACCATTTGCCAGCTTCTCACTCTTGAGCTTTTTTCTTTAAAAAAGATCAGGCACTTAGGAGTAGAAGTTAGTGGCAACTGGAGTCCAGAGATGGGTAAGAAGGAAGATGAAGAAAAACTATATGGGAATATATCAAAGTCCGATTGCCTTTCTGTGCCCAAATGTACAAGTTGATAGCTGGTATGACAGACCTAGGGAAAAAACACTCCTCTTCCCCACTTACCTCCTAAATCTGGTCTTAGCATTTGCAGAGCCTAGAGCGAGAGTATGAATAGAGACCCTTATACCTTATTGCTAAATATTTAAAAATTGTAGAACGAATTGTTGATAAAACATAGTTCTATCTTCATACGTTGAAGATAAATCTGGTCTTAAACATTTGCAGAACCTAGAGCGAGAGTATGAAGAGAGAATCTTATACTTTATTGATATTTAAAAATTGTAAAACAAACTGTCGATAAAACATAGTTCTATTTTCATACTTTGACATATATTCCTTTATAATGACCTGGAAAACTAAATTCCAAGTTAGAATTATTGCACTCCTGGGAGTCTACTCAGAAATGAGGGTGCAGGACAACAGTGCCCCGCCCTCGGTGCTCAGTTTGAGCTCTGCTCTCTCTTCCCACCCTGGGCTCTGTCCCACAGCTCGAGGGACCTCACCAACATGAATGTCTAAGCTTTACCCAACTCTTCTGAAACAGCTATCTCTTATTTGACTCTGAGGCGTGCTGGTACCCACAACCTGGCAGAGTGGCCTGCCCTTGGAAAGACAGTTGCAGGGAAGGGACTTTTCTAAGATCTGGATGCAGGCTCAGGGCTCTTTGGGCAAGAAATTTCTAAATCTTCATTTGGTTCTGAGGACTCCTCGCTCTGTGGAAAGGAAAATGGCCAGAAAAAAACTAGAGCAAGGCCCTCTACAATGTGGGTCTCATTTCAAGGCAGAGGCTCCACTTGTCTCAGCTGCATGTTAAAGAAGAAGCCACCTAAAGTCATTTATACTAAAACGTGAATGGCCGGTGATACTAATCTTTCAGTAGGGTTGAAGTATCTTTCTAGTTCAGAAACAAAAGAGGTCACCATCTTTGCATTTTAAAGATCCATTTGTAAAGCGGTTGTTTGAAACTTGGAAGGTGAAAAGTGGCAATTCTGTTGTCATGTGGGTCAGCAAAAGTCAGCTTACACTGTTGAAAGGAAGATGGGAGATGACACTAACCTTGACAACACTAGTTAATTATGTTACATATAGAAACATAAAAGGAAAGAAAACCCAGATGTCTTTTAGTTTTCTGTAATTCTTCATAAAATCTGAAACCTTTCAGTATTCACTTTTCATCATGACTTTGTTTGCTAATGTCTCCATTCAGATCAGAGTCTCCATAAATCAAGAAACGTTGTAATTCAAGAAAAGAGCTCAGAGAGCACCGTGTGTGCCTTATGTTGTTCTGTCAGTCGGAATCTGGAGCTTTGCCTGCTGATGGGACTGGCACCAAGCTAATGTGGGTGCGGGGCTATACCTGCTGTGTATGGGCCGTATCTATTAATGATCAGTCAATATCTATGTCTTACCAGTATTTAAATATTTTGGATATCACCCTTATTAGGTGGATCTCTTTATAGCCTGTCGGGGAAATGAAAGAAGTAAATTACCTGAAACAATCTCAAACAAGCTGTACACTAGAAAATGGGAAATATATTTTAAATATAGTAAAATCTTGCAATAAGTCAGAATCAGATATAAAACGAATGGTATTAGTCCCCTACTACTGAACATTTCATTATGAAGCGGGCTTTCTTTCATCTTTCGAAGAAGGTGGGTAGAGGGCAAGCACAGGAAGCACTGACTCAGAAAACAAAATGTGTTCTACATTTGCAATACTTTTTTCTGCCCAAATCTCCCCAGATTTGGCTGATGGAAGTAACCAAGTCTCCAACTAACTACAGTGCCATGTACCTGTGAGATTTCTGAATTTATGGCCTCTGCGCAGGAAGTCCGAGGCAGCCACAAAACCCAGAATGGTCTCCATCTACATTTAACTTGATGTAAACAAGTTCCACAAGGTGGCACCAAACCACAGATGAAACCAACACCAATGTAGATTCTTTAGGTAGATGGATCTCCCTGAACTTGTCTGCCCTGTCATTTTATTAGCCACACAATAATACAATCCTGGATTTTGCATGGTTTTTTTTATTGTTTGGGTCCCATTTATCCTGTCTTAGAGGTATTTTACTCCACAAATAAATAAAGCAAGAGGGAAATGAGATGGAGACAATTGGTAAAGTCAAATGGGAAAGTTTGGATAATAAGGTAATAAGGTGTGGAAGAGACACAGCAAGTTTGAGTTTGGACAGTAGAATGTCTACTAACTGTGAAGGATGCGTATATGCAATTCTACAAACTGGAGAATGATTTGGTTATGTCTTCCCGTATTGGCAGCATTTTATTACTGTTTGACATTGCTCTGTCTTAGCCAATATCTCAAGAAGTAAGGTTATCCTTAAATTAAGTGAAATAATGAAAATAACCACAATCCATCCATCAGAATGATATTCGTTAACACGGATTGTATAGCAAACTTTTGATGGCTCTCCTTTGATTTAAGAATAAAGGATGAGTAGCCAGGAATAACATGATCTCAAACTGGACCTTGGCTTAATCACAGGACTTCACCTTCCTTTGGCTTCTTGATGCATGTGTGTGTGTGTGTACATACATCTACATATACATGTATGTGTGTATATATATATACACACATACGTGTAAGCTCTAGACACATAAAGCTATTTTTTCATTAGTTATGTAGGTTTTACTTGTCTATAGTAGAAGAGAGAGTATCGTGCTAGATTTTGTATCTTGCTAGATTTTGTGATTCATAAATTCAAAAATAACAGCAATCATATTGTTTAAAATTAATACAATTTGATTAAGACATTAATT
>RJWJ010049633.1:0-10183 GCA_004363605.1 Indri indri | reverse complement strand
GCCTGCCCTTTTGGACTTGCTGTCTCCTGCTGCTGCCAACACCGTGAGTACATAGCCTGGGGGCCCACTGCCCTTTAGCCTGGGCTGTAGGATGAGAGACCTGAAGCAGACCTATGTCTTGAAGCCCAGTAGAGCCCACCAGAGCCCCATGGATGTCACCAGGTGCGCCTGAAATGCTCCGGAAGGGGTCTCTGCCTCCAGAGAAAAAATGTGGTACCTAACTATACCTGTACATACATATGAAACATCCTCACCCCAAGATAAAACATCCTTTAATATTTATTCATTCATTAATGTATTCAGTCATTCAACAAATAATTACTGAGCACCATGTATGACACTGTCTAAGCCTGCAATTCTTAACTTGCTGAAACTATATATCAAAATTCATCTATTTGTGCAATTTCTTATGGAAAGGTTTATAACTTTACCCAGTTACTCAAATGGATCATTTTTAAAGTTTCATTTTATTTTTTTGACAAATAATAATTACATTATATTTATGGGGTACAATGTGATTTTTTTTGTACATGTATACATTGTGGAATGAATACTAAAAATCCTGGAAAGAAAAAACGGACAACCAAGAATACCATCTACACGCAGCAATCTTGTCTTTCAAAAATGAAGGGGCGATAAAAACTTCCTCAGGCAAACAAAAACTGAGAGAGTTTATCACCTCTGTGGTTGCCTTGCCAGAAATGCTAAAGGGAGTTCTTCAAGAGGAAGGAAGAAGATGCTAATTAGTAACATGACAACACAGGAAGGTATAAAATTTACTGGTAAAAGTAAGTACATTGTCAAATCCATAACACCCGAATCCTGTAATGGCAGTAGGTAAATCAATTATATCTCCAGCATAAAGCTTAAAAGACAAAACTATTGAAAACAATCAAAGCTACAATAATTTGCCAAATGGGTCCTTAAGCCCCAACCAAATGAGTAAGAGCCCCTGGCATAAGGGTTCATTTGGGGTTTGATTTATTTGCTGTAAAAGGTCAATTTTGAATAATAGTGTTATGTACCTGCTCCCCTGGGAGTGCCGACTAACAAAAAAGTTCTCCTCAAATCATTTGACTACTGCTGGAAAGGTTGACCAGTAGCATTAAATTTTAATGTGCTAATTACTAAATGAGTGCATTAATCATTTGCAATGATCACCCATACCATGTGCAGTTGACACTCTTTAACGATGTATAACTTTTACACTAAAATTATAATACTAAAATGTTTGTACTAAATACTAAATGTTTACAAATACTACCTTAAATTTTAACTATTACCCTAACAATTTTGTAATTAGAGCTCTAGTATCTTTCCGTTAGCATCCAAACAATTTGTAGTTTTGTGACCATTTTTCCTGTTAAACTAGTACATGCCTACAGTGGTTGCTTTATGGCTGACTTCTTTTCTTTTCTTTTCTTTTCTTTTCTAATGTGATTTTAAGATCCTTTACTATTCCAATTTCTCTTTTGTGCATTTCCAAATTTCTCATTGATCCTCTTACATACATAAGTCTAAATTGACCAGGTGCCAAATGTGATCTATCAAATGCCTACCTCCTGAATTGTATCCCACACAGAATTTATATGTCAAAGCTCTAACCCCCACTGTGATTATATTTGGAGATCAGGCCTTTGAGAGGTAATTACTTTCAGCTGAGGTCATGAGGGTGGGGCTCTAATAGTGGGATTAGTGCTCTTGTAAGAAGAGATACCAGAGAGGTTGTTCATTCTCTCTCAACATCAAGTGTAAACACAGTGGGAAGGTGCCCAGCAGCAAGAAAGGAAGAAAGCCCTAATCAGAAACCGACCACACTATTAGCATTTCAGACTTCCAGCCTTCAGAATTATAAGAAAATAAATTTCTGTTGTTTTAGCCACCCAGTATTTTATTATGACAGCCTCAGCAGACTAAGACACTTCCCTTCCTATTCCCCATGCAGTGTCTGGCATGATGCTTGGCTTCTATGGAGTGATTGATAGACTAGTCCCCAGGATGCCAGCCTTAGGAGACCATTCTTGGTTTGCCCAGAATTGACATACACTGATGAGCCCAGCAGGCCTCCTGACTGCCTGCCAGTTCTCCCACTGTTGGTCTGCCTTTCTGGGTTTCCAGTGCCTGCCTATCCATGCCAGCCTTGGGGAGCTAACAGCTTCTTGGGGAAGACACCACATGCATGAATAATATGACAAGCATCTGAGTTGGCAGCAAGGGGTGGCAGAACTTTCCTAGGGATGAGGCCAAGGCTGGCAAATTTCCTGCCTCCATTCAGCTCCTGGAAGCCCAAAAAGTTCACGTGGCCATGTCTGGTGCTCCAGGACTCACTGGTGGGAAGACTTAGAGACAGCTGGGATAATATTCATCTCTGTAGCTGCTGGGTATCCTACACAGCTTAGTCACCCTTAGTATTCCCTCCTGAAGGATGGATGAATACCTGCTGTCACCCACCGGTGCTGCCCACAAGAACAGGTGAGCAGTATGACTGAGTCTCTTCAATTTCCTCAGCCCCAAAATGGAAGTCATGCTAATAAAAATATTGCTTAAGATTGTCGTGAGGGTCAAATGAGGTAAGTCGGTCAGGCCAAGTAGTTAGAGCTGCCGTCACTAGGCACTGTTCTAAGAACTTTTAAAACACATTTTTCTATAAAGCTTACAATACTTTGAACTGAACAAAGACCAATCATGGCTGAAATGGTTCCCACGGTGGTTGGTGGGAAAATGATGAAAGATGAAGCTGGAGAGAGTAAAAAAAAGCTCCCTTCCTTGAGGGGTCTAATAAACTATGCAAGGAGTTTGGACTTCATCCCTGGGGTGATAAGCATAAGAAACATTAGCAGAGGCATGACAGGATCAATCTTATTGGAAATAATATAGAGGGTGGATTGAAGGTGAGATGTGATGATGGTGATGGTGGAGAAGGAGGAGGAAGAAGGAGGAGGAGAATCATCACCTTCAACATTATCGCCACCAAAGAGAAATACATGGCCAAGAATTCAAGAACCCCTCTTGCAGCCTCAGATGGCTCTACTCAAGGTAAAGAATGGGGTCAACTCATGAAAGGAACTTGATAAAGGGACACCAGGTGGTACGTTTGATTTCATAGTGCTCTGTGAGATGACTGGCACAGCACTTTCAGAATGCGGAAACGAAGCATGACTGATGCAAAAGAATAAGTATCAAAGAAATTTATGTATTATTCTGGACAGCCACAGAATATGTTGTGGTTTTATCTTTTTCAAAAAGATTTTCAAATAGAAGAAATGTCAGTTTAACCAAAGCTGGTATACTATCCCCTGTCTAGCAAACCTTATCACAGGCATTGAAGGGTAGGACAATGAGGGAAATTGAGGTTATTTTGTACAATGTATTTGTTGAACAGATGGGGAAATCAGCTCAGAGAAGAAAAAGTAATGTGCTCATTACTTTGGTTATGGTTTTATTAATTTGGTTAGAAACCAAATTAATAAAAAAAATAGTGGCAATATCTTTTGGATTACAATCTTTTGTTGGTTTTACTGCATCCACTACATCCACTGTAGGAGTGAGGATCGGACAGATTTTTATAATAACCTATTCCTTGAGATAACATAGCCCAAGATATATTTGCCAAGATGCAACGTGGGTAAATGGTAGTAGCCCATTTGTGTGCGGGGTTGTGGGGGAGGGAATGATAGTGGGGGTGGGGGAATTTACATGTTTGGAAATGATGGTAAAAAATAAAAATATGAAGATTTTATTATTACAGGATGTTTAAGAGCTTTTAATAAGCTAATTTGCCTTTGGAAATCCTGAAAGAAAGATTTCCATCATTCTAAAGTGTTTAATATGACATCAGACTGACATGTTGTTTTTTACAAATTATGCTCATCATATTGCCTTTTTTTTAGCATCTTCAGGATTGACATTATAATTATATATTATATGAAAGGCTCTTAGGTTTTTATCTGCATTTCCTATTATGTACTTCATTTAGGTATGTATTACTAGAAGTTAATCACCTTCTCTTGAAATTCATCTGGAAGACTGGCAGATAAAACACTTCAAAGACTAAATAAATCACACAAACTTCTCCTAGCTTTGAACATTTTATGATCTACTTCAAGAGATTTGGCAATGTCTACCACCTTCAATTGGATGACTTGTCTTGAGACTGTCAGTCTTCTGCCTTCATAAAAATATTTCATTTCAATGCAGTATCAGAGTGTAGTAATTTTTTATAAGTAATAATTGAGGATCCAACTTAAATTCATGAGCAACGTGAGGTGCAACGAATGCAAATAATTCAACAGACGTGATCATTCGATGAAAGGTCATTATCCATGAGTAGCTAAGTTTGCTCAACCAAGGCCTAGTGGCTAACAAATATCATTTGACATTATGTAATATGCAACCTAATTTCAGAGACATTAAAATGGGAGGATGGATGTGTGCTATTAAGGAGCTGGATATTATGCAGCTGACTGGTGTTTTATGGGCCACACTTTGGGGAATGCTATTTTCCTAGGACTAGGAACAAAATGTCCTAGAATCTTGAGTAGCTCTGACCACTGGCTAAATACAATCTTGAGATTTGCAGATACTCAAATAAGTTTTCATATCATTTCTCAAAGGCATTATTTCTCTCAAAGGCATTATTTCTCCAACCACAATCTCATCTTTCCTCCAAGGACTCAAGCTATTTCAAGTTTTAAATCTATAAAAACTTCTTGAGATTATAAGATTTCTGATACTCAAAAATTTATGGTCTAAATGTAGAAGATAAGTGAGAATGCATATCCCAATATTAAAAGTAACATACAAATCTATCTTTATCCTTAAAATTTACTTTTCTTTTTTATTTTGAAAGTATTTTTATCCCTTCTCTCCACAATTTTAGTTCCCTTTTTTTTTGCCAAGTTAACACGTCTGAATGACATTTTAAAAACTGTCAAAAGAAGAAAAACTAAAACATACGATTTTAATTAAATTTAAATGAGTGTTTTACCAATTCAAAATTATAGTTTAAAAAGTCAATACTTCGGTACTTTAGAGAGGGAAAGTGAAAGTTTCCAAGTCTATTCTTGCTCTTTTAAGTTAAAGCAAGCCTCTCCCTATCTCAGAATCGTTTGTCTTCCTAAATCACAGTCCTTTGTCTGACAGTGGTCCCAGAGCATGCATTGTGAGGCATATGGGAATTATTTCCATTATAAGTAACCTGTTTAGAATTGTGTCTTGAATACCATTAAGTTCCTCATAAAACCCTGAAATGGCTTCCCTAATCACCTGCAGTGTGTTAAATGGTGTCCCTCCCAAAAATATGTCTGTGTCCTAACCCCCAAACCTGTGAATGTGACTTTATTTGTGAAAAATGCCTTTGCAGATGTAATTAAAGATCTTTAGGTGAAATCATTCTAAATTACCCCGATTGGTCTTACCTCTAATGATAGGTGTATGTATAATAAAGAGACAGAAGAGGGGAAGACCTATGCAGCCACACACAAGCCCAGGGATGCTGAAAGCCACTAGAAGCTGACAGAGACAAGGGAAGTGTTCCAGCTAATACATGACTCAACTATTTAATGTCTTCTGAAGTCATCAGAGACTAACAATAGCATAGACTTGAGAACTGACTCCACAAATGTGGGGACATGGATTTCAGTTTCAGCGATTTTATTGACAAATGAGAATGGAATATTCATTCTGTTCCTCCTGAAATTGTAGGGAGGACTTGAGGATTTTTTTTAATAAAGCACTTCGTGAACTATAAACATTATATATGAGGTGATTATTGAAATCTTTCTGCGACTTAAAATTTAGTACCTCATATTTTATCTTGTCTTGTTTACAATTAATTTATCAAGCATTCTTTTATATTTCCAATAAAAGATTCAATTGGATTAAAATGCCTGAGAGCTTCCACTCCCCTCACTGTGTCTGTTTTCTCATCTATAAAACAGGAATCACATAATATTATTGACCTCATACGGTTCTTAAGAGGATTAATTATGATATATAACGAATCAAGAAGAGTGCCTGACACATAGAAAAGGCTCTATAAAGGTGAATTATTATTATTATTAACATTACCATTATTATATATGTTAGTATCCTACTTACCAGTATGCTAATCATGAAGTAGATACTCAACACTTGTGACCTTAGTAAACAGCTAGTCTAAGTTTGATTTAGCTTGATTATCCCTAATAAAATCTAGATATCCATTAGGTATGACTACATTTTTATGATCTGTCTTCAAATTACTATGCATGATAGTATCATGGTGTGGAAAAGACATCTTGGACTTCGGAGCCGACAGACCAGAGTTCAAATCCCAGCTCAGCAGTAAATGTCTTTGTAACCAGAGTCGGATTACTTGTAGTAGATGTGTGTTAGGCTGTCTGCTCAACCTGCCTTCTCTACTCCACCCAGCATGCTGGTAAGAGTCCCAGCATCTGTGACCTTGTTAGACGTTACTGATGATTAAATCAAGGTTAGGGATCCAACACAAGCCGAGCCATGACAGTCCCTTTATGGGGATTTACAAAGTGACCTAGACAAAGAGGAATTTATCATTTCTAGGAATTGAAAGCTCACAAACTAGTCTGGAGAAGGAGAGGACAGAGAGGAAATGAGTAACAAGAATGAGATAAGACAGGCTAAGTGAAACAGAAAGGGACAAAGACAGAACTTCTTGGACATCCGTAAGGTTGGGCTTTATCTTTGGCCTTAATCTTTGTGCTTATAACAAATTCCACCTTTGGGGTTTTTCTTTAACTGGTGGGGTTTTCCTTTTGCTACTGTCATTACTTGTAGCTATCGGAGTCCTAAATAATATACCACTTATTCTATTTGAGTTTTGTTTCTTCCTTTTTAAAATGAGTATATGAATATCTCAGATCATGATCTTAAGAATGAGATATGATGTTTATAAAGTGTGTAGCTCTGTGTCTGAAATGATAAAATGTCCTTACTTATTGTAGTTGTCCTCCTGTTCCTCTGTTCTCTGCTTCGTCATCATCCTCTTTATTCTTGCCATGGGCCCTTTGCTCTTATGCAAAGAAAACACACACACACACACATGACTGAGTTTGTATTTGGATTATAGAAGGGACATAAGAATTAATTTTTGAACAAATATGTAGACACAATGTTGTCAACTCTCCATGGCTTAATAAACACACATATTTCATTATATTATTTTTTTCCTAAGAGCTCCAACTAGGATTAGAAGATATCAAAGCATTTAGCCAACTATATTTTGTCTACATTAGCCCAAATGAGCAGATGTTCCCAAGTCTTTTTCAGAGATTGTTTTGATGTATGCATAGACCCTTGGCTACTAGACAGATGCTTCTGATTAGTTTAGTCAATCGAGTCAAATAATCAGCCATTCAGTCAAGCAATCAATTGACCTGCTTCTCCTCTTCTCCCCCCATTAAAGTGTCTGATTTAATTATATTGTTGATCAGTTTTACATCTAATCTTCATGCATTTCCCCTTAAGTAGAAGAGTCAGCCATTACAAGGCATAAGAGAATTTTTTCAAAGTAAGATAGGAAAAAGCCAAAGTTAGACTTGAGATTTTCTGATATTCAGAGCAGCTACTTTTCCTCCACAAATTACACACTCTCTGTCTCTGTTTCTCTCTCTCTCTCTCTCTCTCACACACACAGACACACACACACAGACACACACACACACACACACACACACAGACGCATACACACACACACTCGGGAAAGAAGCAACTACCTTTGCCCTGAAGTGCATCAAGTTATGTTTACAGGTGGGGATACTAAAGTTGAGAGAGATGTGACTTCTCTGACATCACAGAGCATCAAGGCACAGGGTATTCCAAGGGCCCAAACCATAAACTACATAATCTGGATTTGCTATTCAGTGAGACACAGTATCTCAATGACAGATGCCTGGTCTGGGGCTCAAGCTGTCATAACTTATGGTGGGTAGCTTTTGATAAAAGAAGGGCTACAGAACTCAATGTAGGGAGAGTGGAAGGTCACCACAATGGCCCAACCACAGAGTGGAAAGAGCATAGGTGGGGGAAAGAGATCTGAATTAGAAGGGCTGCCTCCTGCATGCTGCCTCCGTTTTACCTTGGCTGAAAAACAAAATGAAAATCTAATCCAAGAAGCACCATCTGTAGAGAGTGAACTGGGTGGGCCATTTGCCTAGAGCTGAGTAAGCTAACTATGCTTTTGTTCATTTCTAGCACTTTGCATTAAATTAATGTGTCTCTAATGGCTTGTATGTAAACTTCTTGAGTCAGAAACTGTATCTTCTGTATCTTTGGAGTTCATCAAAGAGGACAAGAAATATTCTTAAGATACCAAAGGAATTTTTAGATATGACATTTTTTTAGCTTCAAAATTCCTTTTCTTGCTGCTAACTCTAAAAGGTCCAGTTTAAAGCTCATCTTCTCTAGGAAGCCTTTCGCATTTTCATCTTTCCCCCATTAAAATCAATGTCTCCACTCTCTGATAGCATAGCATGTATGTCTGTTGTTGTAAGCATTTTATTCTACTTTATTATTGTGGTAGTTAAGCAACATGGGGCAGATTGCCTTCTTAGCTGTCAGGTACCAGAAATTTGTATCCATTTTTCACTAAACCTTGCTTTACCTCAGTACTTAAGCCTAAGATAGCGATTTTCACATTGTAGGAAAAAATGTTTGATAAATAAAAGAAAACAAATATGAATATGACAATCACATATGTTGGGTCAGTTCTAGGAAAAAGCTATAAAGTTTGTTCTTGGTATTTCTCCTCAAATGTTTGGTATTTGTGGCTTTCTTTCCTCTCCCAGATAAATGCTTTTCTTTTCCCATCCAGAAAGTTCTCATGAGATTATCACAAACTAAACCATACTAAGATACAGAGGACTAAAAAAATTCTAAGGGAGTTTCATTTTAGCTTGGAAAAGGTATTAAGTTGAAGAATTCTGAGGTCATGGAGCTGACAGAGATGACTTTCGCTGGGGAGGTGGACCAGGAAAATAGTGCTTCTTAAATTGCTCTACACTGTGCACTTTTTAGCATTTTTTACCCTATAAAAGATGTAGGTGTGGCCAGTTCGTGATTGGAAATGGGGTTGCTGGAATCCTGAGGTTTGGAATAGTTTTAGTTCTCTCAATCCGCTGGCCCTGGATCACACAAAATGAGTCTCAGCTTCCTCATCTATAAGGAGAATTCTGAAGTCTTCCAAAATTTTCTATTCATTACTTCTAGGATATCGGTGAAGACAAAATTCAAAAATTTACTTTGGAATCGGGGGCTGGAATTGGATACAAACCAGGGATAGTAAAATTAAACAACTAAGTAGTTGAGTATTAGCCACTGTGTCTATCCAAAACTGGGGAAGTTTGGCCAAATATCTGGGAGCAGGTTATTATATGGAAGGAAGAAAGAAAGGAAGGAAGAGGGACGGGAGGGAGGGAGAGCAGAAGCAACAGAAAGAGGGAGAAAGGAAAAGAAAGAAAAGAAAAAAGGGAAAAAGAAAACAGTCGAGAGCTAACCTGAGCACATTAAATACCACATGCCATTAACCGTTGGAAAAATAGACATATCCCACAAAACCCAAGTGCATAGTAACCGACGTAAATATTTTCTGCAAAGATCTACTCCATCCTGGGTTTACGTCTGTTTATGATTGATGAGAACAGATCTTGGCCCAAGAGGACAATCGTTATTCACATCACTCAGCTAGGCTGGTTTTAATTGCCCAAATATAATCCAGTCTTTAGAGATGGTAGTTCTTAACTAGGTAATGTCAACATTGGGCTTGGCAAATGGAATGTGAATAGGAAGACAACTACCTCCTGTTCAAACTTTCTCTTAAAGTGGATCATAACCAGAACCTTCTACTGACTGTTTCTCACTTTTTTTCCCATAGGATAAGATTAAACAAAGATCAAATATATTTGTCCACTATTTATTTTCATCCTCCACTCTAATTTATAGTAATCAGAAAATTTTTGATATTACTTGGATATTACCCTGTGTTAGTACTTTGATTTATGTGTAGGGGACTGGAATTTATTGGTCACACACATTTTAATTTTTATTCTCACAATGATCTGATCAAGGCAATTCCCTGCCTCCCCCCTCCACATCCTACCACCATATTTTACAGATGAATGATATGAAGCTTGGAAAACTTAATTAGTTTATCAAAGGTCACAAAACA
>RJWJ010049632.1:0-10180 GCA_004363605.1 Indri indri | reverse complement strand
TTCGAATGCACAACAAACAGCACATGTGGTCTTAACCAAAGCAGTTAATCTCACTGGGCCTCTCTTGCCACATGCAAATATAAATTAACACATGTATCTCAGGCTTGTGAGGGTCAAGAGAGAGCATATGAAAAGGTCCTTCGCACAAAGTGGACAACTGATAGCTGTCAGATCCTCTTCTCTTCAGTTTGCCAAAGCCCTACCACCCTCTTCCCTCAGCCGAGAATCTGGGCCTGATCACTCAGTGTCCAGGCACAGTAATAATAGCAGATTTATTAACTTCTTACTGCGTTCTGGGCCCTGTGCTAAGTATTCTCTCTTTTCATCCTCACAGAAATTCAATGAAATTTTAAGTCTTTATTTAACAGATAGAATACTGAGGCTCAGAGCTGTTAAAAAATATAATTTGCTCCGGGTCTAATAGCTAGGAAGTGGTAAAACTAGAATTTAAACCCAAGTGTGGCTGACATTAAAATCTACCTCTGCATTTTGCTGCTTCTAGAAAGACGGAGATCACCCTGTCGGGGAAACCTTTAATCCACATGTGTCAACGTTTGGCTAAAGCTCAAGAATGCCTTGCTTTAATAAACAATGCCTTTATACACCCAAAACAAAAGTAAAATAGCGAAGCAGTGGGTTGGAGAAGTGAAAATCCTTAAAAGGAAGATAATCTAAATAAACATCTGAAATAATATCAGCAATCTCTTGGGCACTGGGGAATATCACCATTGTTCCCAGGCAGCTGAAGGCAACAACTCCAGTAAGACTGGAGATCCAGAAGTTCTTCCTCAGGGATTTGTGATTAAAGTTGCTTGGGGTGATGGTCATATCTCCCCTCCCCCAAATCCATGCACCCTGCCATCAAGCTATGGAAAGCCCAGTCATGAAAACCAGTATTTGTGTAGTGCTTACGGTGTAGTAAGGATTCATCAGTAAGCAGATCACTTACAGGGTATCTGCTGACACTTACGACCCTTGGAGGTGTACAGGAATAGGGTCATTTTTATTCTCACAACAGAAACCTGAGGCTCAGCGAAGCACAGTGACTTGCCCAAGGTCAAGGAACTAGTAAAAGAGAGAATCATGATTTAAACTCCATCTTCTGACGCCTTTTCCAATGCTATTTCCGCCTTCGCCCACAGTCCAAATGGGAAAGGACTGAGATGGAGCCTGCTTGGAAGCAGACTTCTAGACTCCCAGGAACCGTAGATTGCGTCAAAAAGGCTGCAGCGGTCCCCAACCTTTTTGGCACCAGGGACCGGTTTCACAGAAGACAATTTTGCACGGACGCGGGTGGGGCGAGGGACGGGAGTGGTGGCGGGTGAGAAGCTCAGGCAGTGACCCAGCTGTGGGGAGCGCTGCGAAGACGGAGCTTCACTCGCTCAGCGGCTGCTCACCTCCTGCCATGAGGCCCCAGGTCCCGAGTTTCACGGAAGACAATTTTCCAGACTACGGTGGGAGTGGGGTGGCAGAGCTCTGCAGCCTGGTCCCTAATAGGCCACAGACCAGGCTTTGGGGACCACGGGGATAGAGGGTGGGTTGGAAGAAAACAGAAGGTATATTGATGATAAAAGCAAAAACAACTAGCATTTAAAAAAAAAAAAAAGCTTTATTGAGATATAATTCACATACCATAAAATCCAACCTTTTATAATGTACAATTTGGTGGCTTCTCATATATTCACAAAGTTTTACGACCACCACCACTATCTAATTTCAGAACATTTTCATCACCACAGGAAGAATCCACAAAGTCAGGCAGTCGTTCCCTATGGCAGCCCTGGCACCACTAATCTGCTCTGTTCCCATGGCTTTAGCTATTCTACACATTTCATGTGAACGCCATCTTTCAATATGTGGTTTTTTCGCCTGGCTTCCTTCATTTATATTGGTTTCAACTTTCGTTAACGTTGTAGCGCGTATTAGTACTTCATTCTTATGGCAAAATAATATTCCACTGTTTGGATGTACCGCATTTCTTTATCCATGTATCAGTTCATGGAAATTTGGGCTGTTTCTATCTTTTGGCTATTATGAAAAAGGTTGTTATGAACATTTAGGTACAAGTTTTTGTAGAGACACGTTTCATTTCTCTTCGATATACACTTAGAAGTGGAATTGCTAGGTCATACAGTAATTCTATACTTAGCTTTTTGAGGAACTGTTAGAGTAGGGCAATTCTTTATTCTATTTATTCCTTTATTCTTTTCTATTCCATTTATTCTATTTTCATAGTGGTTGTACCATTTTACATTCCCACCAGTGCTATGAGGGTTCCAATTTCTCCACACCTTCCCAACACTTGTTATTATCTGATTTTTTTTTAAATTTCAGCATATTATGGGGGTACAGATGTTTAGGTTATGTATGTTGCCCTTGCTCCCCACTCCTCCCCAAGTCCGAGTTTCAAGTGTGTCCATCCCTCGGATGGTGCGCACTGCACGCTTTGTGTATGCATATACCCGTCCCCTCCTTCCCCTCCCCCTCCCCCTCCCCCCTGCCTGACATCCAATAGATGTTATTCTTATATGTGTACTTATGTGTTGATCAGTTAATACCAATTTGATGGTGAGTACATGTGGTGCTTGTTTTTCCATTCTTGGGATACCTCACTTAGTAGAATGTGTTCCAGTGCTTTCCAGGAGAATACAAGAGGTGCTACATCACCATTGTTTCTTAATGCTGAATAGTACTCCATGGTATACATATACTGCAGTTTATTAATCCACTTATGTATTAATGGGCATTTGGGTTGTTTCCACATCTTTGCAATTGTGAATTGTGCTGCTATAAACATTCGGGTGCAGGTGTCTTTTTCACAGAGTGACTTTTGTTCTTTTGGGTAGATGCCCAGTAATGGGATTGCTGGATCGAATGGTAATTCTACTTGTATCTCTTTAAGATATCTCCATATTGCTTTCCACAGAGGTTGCACTAGTTTGCAGTCCCACCAGCAGTGTATGAGTGTTCCTATCTCTCCGCATCCACACCAACATTTATCGTTTTGGGACTTTTTGATAGAGGCCAGTCTCACTGGAGATAAGTGATATCTCATTGTGGTTTTGATTTACATTTCCCTGATGATTAGAGATGTTGAGCATTTTGTCATATGTTTTTTGGCCATTATTCTGTCTTCTTTTGAAAAGTTTCTGTTCATGTCCTTTGCCCACTTTTTGATAGGGTTGTTTGATTTTTCTTGTTGATTTTCCTGAGTTCTAAGTAGATTCTAGTTATCAGCCCTTTATCATGTGTGTAACATGTGAATATTTTCTCCCATTGTTACAGTTCCCTGATGGCTAATGATGTTTAGCATCGTTTCCTTTTCTTCTTGGCCATTTGTATATCTTCTTTGGAGAAATGTCTATTTATATCCTTTGCCCACTTAACTGGGTTGTCTTTTTATTGTTGAGTTGTGAGAGTTCTTTAGTCCCTTATCAGAGGTATGATTTGCAAATATTTTCTCCCATTTGGTGAGTTAACTTTTCACTTTTTTAATAGTCTCCTTTCAAGCACCTAAGTTTTTAATTTTGAAAAAGTCCATTTTATATATTTTTTGTTTTGTTCTTTGTACTTTTGATTTCATATATAAAAAATATTGCCTAACCCAAGATTATAAAGATCACAGATATGCTTTCTTCCAAGAGTTTCATATTTTTAGCTCTTACATTTAGATCTTGATTCATTTTAAGTTAATTTTTAATATGGTGTGAAGTAGAGTCCAACTTCGATCTTTTGTAGATGGATATCCAGTTGTCCCAGCACCGTCTGTTGAAAAGAATTTTGTTTCCTCATCAAACTGGGTTTTCAGTCATGGCAAAAATCAATTGACTATAAATGTAAGAGATTTTTTTCTGGCCTCTCAACATTATTCCATTGATCTACACGTCTGTCTTTAATGTAGTACCATATTGTCTTCATTACTATAGTTTTGTAATAAGTTTTGAAATCAAGAAGTATGAGTCTTTCAACTTTTTTCTTAGTTTTCAAGATTGCTTTGACTATTCTGAGTCTCTTGCATTTACATATGAAGTTTATCTTGTCCATATCTGCAAAAAAAGGCAACTGGGATTTTGCATGAGATTGCACAGAATGTGTAGATCGATTTGGGGAATGTTGCTATCTTAACAATATAACTCTTCCACTCCATGAACACAGTGTATCTTTTCATTCATTTAAATCCGTGATTTCTTTCAGTGTACAACTATTACATCAATTTTGTTAAATTTAGTCCTAAGTATTTTATTCTTTTTGGTGCTATTATAAATAGAATTGCTTTCTTAATTTCATTTTTGGATTGTTCATTGCTAGTGTGTAGAAACTCAATTGATTTTTGCATGTTGGTCTTCTATCCTGCATTGTGTATCCTGCAACTGTATCTTGCTGAACTCTAATGATCTTTAGTGGATTCCTTAGGATATTTTTATATACAAGATCATGTCATGTGCAAATAAAGATAGTTTCACTTCTTTCTTTCCTGTCTAGATGCCTTCTATTTCTTTTTCTTGCCTAACTGCCCTGGCTAGAACATCCAGTACAATGTTGAATGTAAGTGGTGAGACCACTTGACTAGTTTCTAACATTATTCAGTATTTTACCATTAAGTATGGTGTTAATTGTGGTTGTTTTGTAGGTGGCCTTTACTGGGTTGAGGAAGTTCCCTTCTGTTCCTAGTTTACTGAATATTTCTATCATTAAAGTGCGTTGGATTTTGTCAAATGCTTTTTCTGCATCTACTGAGATAATTATGTATTTTCTGTCCATAATTCTATTGATTTAGAGCATTATATCAGTTGATTTTCATATGGTAAACCGTGTTTGTTTCATGGGATAATTCCCACTTGATGTTGTGTACGACCCTGTTTACATTGCTAACTCAGTTTCCTAGTATTTTGTTGAGGAAATTTATATCTACATTGATGAGAGATATTGATCTCTTTTCTTTTCTTTTCTTTTCTTGTAACATCTTTGTCTGGGTTTAGTATCAGTGTAATACTGGTGTCGTGGAATGAGTTGTAAAGCATTGTGTTTTTTTTTTATTTTGAAGTTTTGTGAATAATTTGTATTAATTCTTCTTTCAAGGTTTGTTACAATTCACCAGTGAAGCCATCTAGGCTTTGGCTTTTTTTGCGGAAAATTTTTTGATTAATAATTTAATTTAATCTCTTTGCTTGTTATAGATTGGTTATTTCTTCTTTAGTCAGTTTTTAGTAGTTTGTGATTTTCTAGAAGTGTGTTCATTGTGTCTAGGTTATCTAGTTTGTGGGCATACAATTGTTCATGGTATTCCCTTATAATCCTTCGTATTTCTGCAAGGTTGGTAGTGATGGCCACTCTTTTGTTCCTGATTTTAGTACTCTACGTCTCTTATTTCTCTGGTCTGTCTAGCTAAAAGTTTGCCAATTTTGTTAATCTTTTTAAAGAACCAACTTTTGGTGTCACTGATTTTCTCTATTGCTTTTCTATTCTTTATTCCATTAATTTTCCCTTTCTTTTTTATTATTTCCTTCCTTCTACTTGCTTTGGGCTTAGTTTGTTCTTCTTTTCCTGGTTTGTTAAGGTAGAAGTTTAGGTTGTTCATTTGAGAGGTTTCTTTTTTTTTTAAATATAGGTATTTACAGTTATAAATTTCCCTCTAAGCACTGTTTTAGTTGCATCCATAAGTTTTGGTATGTTGTATTTTCATTTTCATTCATCTCAAAGTATTTTCTAATTCCCTTTGTGATTTCTTTTTGACCCATTGGATATTTAGAAGTTTGTCGTTTAATTTCCGTACATTTTAAAATTTCCTTCTGTTATTGACTTCTAATTTTACTCCATTATAGTCAGAGAAAATATTTTGTATTATTTCAATTCTTTTAAATATATTGAAGATTGTTTCATGTCACAACATATGGTCTATCCTGGAGAATGTTCCATGTGCACTTGAGAAGAATGTATTCTGCTGTTATTGGGTGGAATGTTTTACAGGTGCATGTTAGGTCTAGTTGGTTTATAGTGTTGTTCAAGTGTTCTGTTTCCTTATTGATCTTCTGTCTAGTTGTTCTATCCATTATTGAAAGTGGGGTTTTAAATTTTTGAACTATTATTTTTAAATTGTCTATTTCTCCCTTTAATTCTGTGAGTTTTTGCTTTATGTATTTTGAACCTCTATTGTTAGGTCCATATATGTCTATAATTATGTCTTCCTGAAAAATTGACCCTTTTATTGTTATAAAATACACTTATAGAGACTCATGTTTCTAGTAATAATTTTTGTCCTAAAGTCCATTTTGTCTGATACTAGTATAGCCATCCCACTCTCTTTTGGGTACTATTTGCATGTTATATCTTTTTTCATCTCTTTACTTTCAACCTATTTGTGTCTGAACCTAAAGTGTATGTCTTATAGACAGCATATAACTGTATTTAGATTTTTTATCTATTTCACCCATCTTTGCTTTTTTGTTTGTTTAGTACCTTTACATTTAAGTAATTACTGATAATGTAAGGTTTAATTTGCCCTGTTGCCATTTTTTCTGTATGCCTTATGTATCTTTTGTTCCTTTATTTCTTCATTGCTGCTTCTCTGTTTTCTTTTGTGTTAGATATTTTTAGCATAAAATATACTTATATATATATATATATATATACACGCACACACACACAGAGCAAAGGAATATATATACACACATATACATATACACATACTCATATATAAACATATATATATATATATATATGGAGAGAGAGAGAGATTTTCTTCGTGATTGGCCTGGGGATAACAGGACCTTAATTAATGTTTGGATTAACACCCTACATCTTTACATTTTTTACTTAATTGCCAAGAAGGAGAAAGTAAGAAATCTGAACTGGAAATCCTTTCTCCATCTTGGCCTGAGGACCAGTCTGTAGTAATGTTACTCACACAATGCTCCTCTGGGGGAAAATTATAGCCACATAAGAGAGATACCTTTTTGATTCTGGAATACAGATTTTCAGGGTGATCATAATGCCTTTTTGTGAACTTTCTAGCTTCTAAAATGCATTCATGTATATCAGCAATTCTCAAAGTGTGGTCTGGGAACCTGTGAACATCCTGAGATGTTTTCAGGAAATTTTCAAGGACAAAACTATTTTCATAATAATACCAAGATGTTGTTTGTCCATTTTGGCTTTCATTCTCTCATAAGAGTACAGTAGAGGTTACATGACTTGTGATATCACAACGAATTGAATGCAGTGCAGATATGAGAAATTACTGTTTCTATTCAGACAAGCATTCAAGAGATTTGGAAAACTGTAAAACAATACCCCTCTTTTCGTTAAGTTGTTTTTGAGAATATAGTGATATTTTATGAGATATCTTGTTTATGTTAACATAGAATGGTTTATTATTGCTAATTTTAAATGAGTTAAATATTTAGTTTCTCATTTTGATTTATAATATGGTAAATCTTGGTAGATATAACACGTGCAAATGAAAGCTTATTTGGGTTCTTGATAAATTTTAAGACTATGAAGTGGTCCCGAAACCAAAAATTTTGAGAGCTGCTGACATATTATTTCATTTAACCCTCACAGCAGCATTGTGTGGGAAGTAGGATAGTTTTTAGTCTATTCTACTGCTGCTATGGCTTCTTGGATGAGGAAACTGAGGCTGTGGCCTGGAACTATACCTCTAAGGACTGGGTTTCATGGGAAGGCAGTCTATGATTCTGAAACCAGAGCCAAGCCAGTGACACTTCTTGGGAACCACGACCTCTTAAAATTGAACTTTCACCCTTTGACCTCTCCCATGTTTTGGACACTCTCTGCACCTTGGCTTCCATGACACCATGTTCCCAGTTGTACAAATGGCTTCCCTTTTCCCACCTGCCCCTTAAATATTGCTTTTACTCAAGCAATCCATCCTTTGATCTCACTCTGCAGTCTCCTGGGTAAGCTCACTCACCATCATATATTATGATTCCCAAATGTGCCTCTCTGGCTCAGATCTCTCTCTTGAATTTCAAAGCTAAGTACTGGTTGTGTCTATCTGGATATCCCTCAAATGTTTTAAATTCCACACGCTCAAAACTCTCTAATCACTAGGCATCCAATGTATTGTACTAGGCACAGGTAATGTAACAGTGAATAAAATGTAGTCCCTATTCCCAAGGAAACAGCAGTCTGGTGGGGAAGATCAGTTTGTCTACAACCAATTTCTGTATTTTTGGGTCTGGTTATTATCATCACCATCTGCCAATTGCACAGGACTCCTCCTTTTTTGCCGTCCTTCCATCCAGAAAGTTGCCAAGGCCTGTAAATTCTATTTCTGTAATATCTCCCCAGCATCTCTTCTCTCTATCACTATTGCAACTCCTTCAGACCAAGCTTTCCTCATCTCGCCGATGAACTATCGCAACAACCTCCTAACCATGCTCTCCGCCTTCTGTCTCGTCCATCTAATCCATCCTTCATGCTGTTACCTGAGCGATCATGTCATAACCACAAATCTGTTTGCCTTGCTACTATGCTTAAAACTCTTCGATGACTCCCTTTTCTCTAGAAAATAAAATTCAGACTCATTAGCCTGTCTTGCAATGCTCTCCAGGATCTGATGTCCGATTCATTTCCTATCACTCCTCTGATTGTACCTTAGACCTTTCGGAAGGGGTTTCTGATAGCAAGAATGCCCTCACCAATCACCTGGTCATCCTTCAAGACTCTTCTTAAGTGTCCTTTCCTCTTTTAAATTTTCTATGACCTTGCCAAGAAGCCTCGATTATTCCCTTTTTTGGTCTACCACTATATCTTGCACAATTCTCTTTTCATTATGGTACTTATCACACTGCATTATAATTTTTATTTTCCCAATTATCTGCCCCTGTGGACAGAACACCGTGATGGTGGGTTTTCTATCTTATTCATTTTGGTATTGCCAGCCCCAGCCCAGTGCCTGGCACAGAATGGGTACTAAATAAATATGTATTGACTTAATGTTGCAGGGCTATAAAATATGGATCACATTCAACCTTCCTCCAATTTTTTAAGTTTAGAATTCCTTTCCCATTTTCTACCCAATCACCCAAGCCACAAATATAGGCAACTCCATTAATAGATTCCACACTTTTCTTCATCCCCTGTAGCAAATGAGTCACCAAATCAAACTTATTCTGTTTCTTTATTCTCTCTCCAAGATGTCAACTGCCCTCCATCATCACCTTTAGAGAAGGTCTCTATCCCTTATGAATATTGTAGCCATAATTTCAACCTCAAAAATTGGGACCTGGAATTTTTGTGCCATCTCCAGAATGTGAGGTATTCCAAGAAATAGATATAAGTTCAAGAAGGTTGGGATTCTTGAAATATTTCAACAATTTCTGAGGACAGCAGTAGAGAGTGTTTGAAATCATGCCACTAAGAATTCAGGTTGGGTAGTCATTTTGCTTTGGTTTTAGGGTTCTTGAACTTCTGTTTTAAAAGTCTGACATCTTGACATCTTAAGTTATTTATCATCTTGGTTACAAAAGACAAATGCACAGACATGCATAACTAAAAAATACAATATTGTAAACACCATGTAAGGGAGGAATTAAGAAGAGAAATGCAGAGGAGATATGACCTGAGCTAGGCTTGAAAGGCCATTACCAGAGATGTGTCACCTCACACCTAAAGCTGCCCATGTGGAAACACCCCAGCTGCAGTCCCTGCTGAGGGAACTGGGTCCCACCATCCAAGGCTGACTGACCAGAGAAAGCATCTAATCCAAGGGCATGGTTCATCCTTGGGCTGCCTAACATCTAGGACTTGGACCAGCATAAAAAGATGAGGTGTGTCAACCAGATTCTCTTCTGGAATCTGAAACTGAAAACCCAAAATGAGAGAGCTGGCAGCACAGGCAGATGCTAAAAGACTTGCCTCAGGTGCTGCCTTGAGGTAAAGGTGGGACGGAAGAGTCCAGGGCAAGCCAAAGCCATGTGTAAGTCAAGGTCATGAGGACATAGAAGCCACAGAAAAGATAGAACTGGTCAGTAGAGGAGCAAACACTCAATGGAAGTGGCAGAGGCATAAGAAAAAGGAGACTATTCTGCCAAACAAGAGAGGTGGAGCAGCTACTCCCTGGATTTGCCCTGGACTTTGATGTCTGGCTGGCTGCAATCTAAATCCATGTATGGCCTTATAGCCACTCCTTGAACTTCTTTTCCTGGTGATTGTTTCC
>RJWJ010049631.1:0-10182 GCA_004363605.1 Indri indri | reverse complement strand
GAATAGCCACATGTTGCTAGTGGTTACCACATTACACAGTGCAGCCCCGGCGTCCTCTCTGCTATCATGCTTACTGGCTCTGATCACTTTGGGATTTCACCACTGCTCTATAGAAATTCCCTCAATTATCTTCAAACTTCAGAAACATCCTGACTCACCATCACTACTGCATTCAGTTTCAGGCAGTCTCCTAGAATTAAACACTAGTTTTAGTGAAGAAGGAACAGAAAAGATAAGACAACAGTTGGTAAGAGGAAAGACACTTGCACCCACAAGAACTCAGATATGCAATTCGGCAAAGCATTTTGAGCCTCCAGAAGGTGTCAGGCATGGGTGCTAGGTAGATGATCAGACAGAATCTGTACATGTCTTTCTTTTGTACAGTTGGAACCAGCCCATTCTCAGATTCTGAAGACGCTAGGACCTGTTCTAGTAGAGGAAAAGAAAAAAATCCCTAGCTCTATAGGCTACCCTCAGTTCAGCCCTGGTCTTGTTTTGAATTCCCAGTTCTTGCTTTGAATTCCAAGGTCTGTATTGACTAGATTCCATGTTCCTTCCCCAGTGAAGTCATCTCTGCCTGGACTCTGAATGGACTATTGCTCTCGGACCTGCCTTCTTTGGGTACTTACCATCAAACCATCTAGATGTTGATCTCTTTTTCTTTATGGGACCTCTATCTTTTACAGTCCTTGTTTCTCCTCAAGAGCCATCCTAAGTCTTGAACTCAATTGTGAACTTTGGCTCAGGACACTTGTGACCTATCCATTCCCTCCCCTGCAGAATAGTTTCCAAGTTTCAGTCATGCTGTTTGGACTGAGCTCTCAGTATCCACTCCTTAGTACAAGGAGTGGATGCGCCCTTGTGGCTTTGCCTTACATGTGCTGTATGTACCTGGGTTAACCCAGCTTCCTAGTGCTTACTCCCCAGTTCTGACAGTTATTATCAGTAAGACATATCTAAAGTCATAGAAAGGTAACACAGCTAGAATGACTTATGCTTTTAGACTGATATCTAGACTCAGAAACCATGTCATTTTAATAATTTTTTTTAAAAAATCAATTAGCTACAGAAAGATACCTTTACTCCACATTCCATTCCTATTTGCAGCATAGAAGCAGTGGCTGGTTAGCATCTGGGTGTCCTCGAGACATAGTGAGCATTTCATTCATCATATATGACATTTGCATATTGCAAATATCATACTTTATGCACATGCCTTCCAGGCTAGTCTAGAGACTATGATTGCTGCCTAATCTTCACATAAATCAGTGTACCAGGGAGTGCCACTTGTAAACATGACGGAAATCAAGGATTGCTCTGCCTTTAAACACTTCCTGGGACCATCTCATTCTCTTCACATCCCAAGTAGATTCACTGCCTTCATTTTCTCTTCTTTCTTGTAGCTATTAAAATTCTATTAGCCATTTGTGAATATTATTTTATGCCATCTGCATTTTCTCTAAGTTGTGATAGTGACAGCTGCAATCATTTGTATGCATTTTCTGTGCAGGATTTTTGGTGGAAGAACAAAACCTTTCCTTTGTATCATCATGTACCCAAATAGAAAGATGGTTTGTTTGCAAATCTATTTCTCTTCCAAACATTAGTTTATTTGCTGAGAAGACAGAAAGAGAAGATGTTGAGAGAGGGAAGGCAAAAACATTTGATCTCAAATAACAAAGTGTAGCTTTGCTTTTTCTCAGCACTTATTTTGCTGCCTCTCAATCAAAGTTGACCTCATAACTACTGTTAGACTGTGGTCCTTGTTTTGGATCTGAGGGCCTTCAGGGTATTTTTCCCATTCTCCTATCATGTTAAAGTCTCTCTCCTTCCCCCAAGTCTCGGGTAATAGAATAATCCGTGTAGCCGGGCTCCTTCCTTCCTTCTTGAGCAAGGATGACTCTTGTTCTTCTTTAGAGAAGGTATAAGCCAGGAGGGAGGCCCGGGAAACCAGCCCATAGCTTATCACGCCGGAAAGTCACCTACTTGTCATTGTTTCAGAAGGGGAGGCAGGATGACAAGGAAGAAGAATCTGCTTCTTATTGAGTATCACTTATAGATCACACAAAAATTAATACGTGCAGACTCCAATTAGGGTGTAAGCTGACCTACTCATGAAAGGTTTATTAAGTGTTCCAAGGACGTTGAATCGGAGGATTGTCAGCTGTCACCGGATTCAACTAACCACTTCCCTTGTGCCACGCAAAGAACCTTGCAGGCCAGGCCTTAGGGAGGTGTCCCAGGTGGGTAAGCCCTTCTTTTCTAAGTGCCAACCTCTCCCAGTCCTACTTGCCTTCTTCTAATAAACCCTTCTGGAAGCCTTTATTAATATTCAATGGCTCTAATCCTCATCCTGGTGTTAGTGGTGGGAGCTGTGATTGTTTTCTTCCTGAGTTCCTTCTGGTATCAAAAAGGAAGGGGGAAAGTGAGTGAGCTTTCTTCTGATGAGATATGTTGGCGTTTCTTTCAACCTAAGTTTCATTCTCCACCAGAAATAGCTCTGGTGAGATTTCTCCATAATAAGGCCACGCTTTTATCACAGTGGGTGTAAATTTTCTTCTAAAATTTCTTCTAAAGACACACAGTCTCACCTCACGTAAAATGCATGCATTCCTTCTATTGAGATAATTTTGCTCTATGTAAAATTATAAACCCCATCTGTATTTTGCTGAAGTAGCATATTGTCTCTTTCTTAGACTTACTGTCATTTTATATGGTATCTATATTAGCTAAGAATGTCTCTGTCTAAGCCACCTGTAATGGATGGTACTATGCCAAATACCATCTGACCTCCAAATTTCTCCCCTGATTTAGGGTGTTGGGGGGAGATATGCTATCAATTAATCCTGTCACCTCCTTTTTGGTAATAATTTAAAAAAGGGAAATGGGGGTTGGGAAAAGGGAAAGGAAATACAATGAGTTTTTGTTGTTGTTGTTGTTAGAAAAACGTAATAATTTTACAATGCCTTAAGGCAGATAAAGAAAATTGAGTCAAGTCATATCAGAAACTTGAGCCTGTACCCTTGTCTGGTAGAAAGCAAGAGGCTGTCTATAATTGAAAGGATGTTACAGCCAGGTTATAGTGTTCTGATGGGTTCTAATATACTCTGACATAGAGTTATCTTCTGAAGAGTTAAAGCTGTATATATTCTTGTGCACTGGAAAAAGAATAGGAGTAAAGAGTATGTCTGGAATGCATGAAGGTTCTCCTAGCTTCACTAAGCTAAATTAGATCAAATAAGTCATCCAAAGCTGCTTCCACTGAAATAGCCCAAATGGTCTATGACTCCTAATTTCTGACCACATTTGGGAGTTGGGAACTAACAACCATTAGTGGCTCATTCTTTGGCTTAGGCAAAGGAATTGCCAACTTCTGCACAGGGCTGGGACTCGGGTGAGACATGGGAGATGCTTAGGGCACATAATTTAAGGAGATCCCATAGTAGTGAGTGAGTGAGTGAGTTAGTGAGTGAGTGAGTGAGAGTGAGTGTCTCCTTACCTTTTGCACCCTAGGCACCTCAGTCACCTCACTTTAGTCTCAATTCTGCTTTCAAATATGGAAAAGAAACTGCCCTATAAGCCAGGGAGGGCTGTTAGCAAAGACATAATCGAATGGCTGAAAATAAGCCTGCATGTGTTTTCTGTAGTCAACCCCTGGATTTGCTAATTAAGCTTCAGCTTCCTTTTTTAAAATATGAAAATTGTTAATTTCATATATTGACACTATGTAAGACTTTCAGGTGGTAAGATTTACATGTACTTTCCTCCACGTAAAGGGACAGCCAGGCCCTTGAGAAGAGGGACAGTGGAGGAAATGAATAAAATGAAGATTTATTGAGTGTCTACTAAGGTAGGCACCACTATTGCCTACTCCCTTTGTCTTTTGCCAACTATAAAAGCTGAAAAAAATCAAATACTTTTCCAACCTCGTTTGTAGCCAAAGGTTGCAGTGTGACAGAGTCTGGCCAGTGAGGCTGAAGGAATGATCTGCTAGGATCTCCCGGCATAGGGCTGCCAGGTTCAGCAGATAAGATATAGTGCACCTAGTTAAATTTGAATGTTGATAAACCATACATATTAAGTATGACTACATCCAAAATATTGCTTAGGAAATACTTACCTTAAAAATGTATTCATCGTTTATCTGAAATTCAGATTTAACTGCACGTCCTGTATTTTATCTGGCTGCCCTGTCCATGCAGATGTTTTTGCTTAGCATGTAGCTCCCAGCATCCCCTCTTTCCCCTTCTGTTTCATGCAAGGATTATAACAGTCCAAGCAATCTCAGAGATGCTGCCTGGGAGCTCAGACATCATGAAGTCTCTGACTAAATGCAAACAACATGTAAACGCTGGAGCGTTTGCTTGGTGACAAAAATAAACCCCATAGATGTTTACGCCATTGTTAACAGGATTTTCTATTACTAGGATACAAAAGCATTCCTAACTGACACACCTATTCTCTGCCAAACATTCCGTACTTTCTCTGTATCTTACCTCATTTAAGTGTTTTTAACCGCTCTGTGACATAGGTGTTATTGTGCCTAATTGCAGATGAGAAAACAAATTCAGAGAGTAAATACCTTTCTCAATGCCTCATAAAAATAATGGTTAATGTTTATTGTGTACTTAGTAGGTTCCGACACAGGTCTATGTGTTTACATGTATGCATTCATTTAATCCTCCTAACAGCTGGTGAGAAAAGTACGACAATTAGTGTCCATTTTATAGATTAGGAAACAAGGGATTATGAAATTTGCCCGGTACAACAGAGTTGTACTTCAAACCAACATATTGAGGTTTCAGATCCTGCACTCCTAATTACTCAGCATACTGGCCAGCCAACAGGAGAGATGACATTCCCACCAAGGCTCATGATGCTAATGCCAGCACTCTTTCCACTGGGTCTGCCTGGTTCTCAGGCCTGCTAGATTTCCAAAACCTTATTTCTTTAGCCCTGATTACTAATCCCTCCCTTACTAATTTTTCCCTGTGGGTTCTAGGTTGCCCTAGAATCTGGCACCAATTCCGGCTTTAGGCAGGTGGCATGAGGTAACTTTGCTTGGTTGCTCATGGCAGGTGGGCATCAGGTGACTTCTGGTATGCCAAGAACCCTGTCGTTGGGTTCTCCTTGTTCCCAAGAACGTAGGCTAAAGCTGCGTACCACCAAACCAACTGGTGGGTTGGGTTCCCCAGAGGCAGTTTCTTGCCTTTGGCTGTATCTTCTTACTCCTCCTCAGTGAAGATTTCCAGCCTGCTGAGAACTTTGTGATTTGCTTCTCCTATCCTTGCTAAGAGAAGTACCCTGATGTTTTCTCCCTACTTATTTTCTCTTTCTGTGCCTCGAATTAATTATCCCTTTGGGAAATGTACTTTCTAGACTCCCATCTCTGTCTAACTTGTCAAAGATAACAGATTCTTGGCTGGGCTCCCATGTGTGGCCTCTGGCCTAACCCTGACCTTCTGGGTCTACTTGTATTGCCATATAACTTCTGTTGGTCTATCCTGCCTGTAGTCGAATTTCTTTCATGACAAGCAGCCCTTTACCTCCTAGTTTACCTGGAGCTTGTTTTACTCTTGGACAGAACTTAGGGTTTGTTTTACTGCCCTTGGACAGCCTAAGAGCAAACATTTTATCTTAGGGGTGTATAGCTAGGTCATTTTTTCCAAAACAATCCCCCAAAGTCAAGGAGGTGCAAGTTCTCATTCTGCATTCTAAATGAGAGAGTTGTTCATTCAACTTTGTTTCTTGGGTCACCATTCACTGAAATAACAATGACCTCAATGTTTTAAAATAGAAAAAAAATCTGTTTTGCAGAAGCAATGTTTAATTTGTCACATCTAAGAGAAGAGGAATGCTCAGAGTGAGAGGAATTAAAGTTCCTTATTTTCATCTTTTAAAATCGTATCAAACCATTTACATATCCAGGCTCTTTTCAATTTCCATCTGAGGTCATCTCTCCTCATCATTTTCTATGCCCTCTATAGATTGAAGTTTATGATTTTCCTTTTCATAATCAGGTGTGTGGCACTGAAATATGGACAGAGGAGCCTGGTTCTAGGAAACCAATAGCTCCTTTGGTCTTGAACTGCTTTCTCTGTTTGCCCGTCTTTGTAAACAGACAGAACCAAGCAATGAACAAATCAGACTGAAGGCTTTTGGAAAATGCTTTCTTGATTTCATCTCATTTCCCAGCAAAGCAATTGGTGACACCATTTTAAAAGTAAATGAGGTTTGATTGTAGAGAGATTTGTCTTTGGAACATCTTTACCCAGGCACTATTTTCCTCTAGTAGACTATTTAAAGGTTGAGTTCCCTGGGTGTCACTGAACCCCTTCATCTAATCATAAAGTTTTCTCATTCAATGTGCTATCCCTGTGGATTGAAGCCTAAGCGTTGGGAAACTCAAGATAGGTATGTACTTTCTGAAATACAGTGCTTTCACAGAGAACTATAATCCATCTTCTAGAAGAGCCGGAGATTCCAAATTTCCTCCTTTACTATAAAGTCCCCACGTAAGATTTTTTATTCTAAAGAAAATCATAATACTTTTTATATTATTACCAATAAAGGGGTAAAGCTTACTAATTTTTAATTTCCTCAGCACTTTCTCTCTAAATGAGGAACAGATTGTGGAAGGAAAATTTTGATAATCATAGTTGGTTGCTAGCTGCTTTGTTAGCACAATCTATTCCCGAGATTTTATGAGATCTGGCTTACAAAGCACTGGTTGATAAATGATTCAATATTTAACCATGATTTACCTGTACCATGTGGAAGAAAACTATGCTGATGGAGCTGAAATCACTGGAACGGGGACTTTTACATCCCGTAGAATGTGTCAACATAGTGTTGAGTGTGAATCACTCACTTGGGACATAAAGCGCTCCTCTTTGGAGGATCTGGGATTATATCCCAATATAAATGGCTGGTGGAAGTAAACAAAATGAACCCCGTGCACTGCCTGGTGACATGTGGTAATAAAGATCGGCGATGAGGGATGGAAGGGCTCCCCTGCCGTTGTCGCTAGATGTGAAGGAAGTAGATTATAAACTCTGTGGGTGGTATGAGCCTGGGAAATAAAGGAACATTCAAACCATATGGAAATCAATACGGTGTCATGAAAGGAAAGATGAGAACCAGCTTTGCCTCTTTAAAGGAATGTCTCTCGAAGGGAGCGTGGTACCTGGGCTCCTCCCAGAGGCTTCACTGCCTAGATACTTATTTGAAAGTGTTCTTCATCTAAACTGATGAGAGCCAATCTGTTGCAATCTGGGAGATTTCAGTCTGAGACTGTCAGTACAGACATTGGAAAGGCGATCTCAGTGCAGAGTTGACGCAATGAACACATAGCAGACGAATACAGTGTTTACATTACTGTATCCAGTGTGCTAAAGAAAGCACACTAGCACAGAGTAAGATAGTAAAAGTTATATTGAGGATAGCGAAGGTAATGAATAGTTCATCTTCTGGCAAATCAGAAAGTTTTCTTTTGCTAGAAAATAAGTTCTGAATGTTCAGGATCACTGACATATCTTTTATCCCTTCCACCACTCCTGGCCCAAAGCAGGTTTTAAATATATGTATTTAAATAGCTGATCTTACTGGAGAAGCTGGGAAAAAGGTTCAGGAGTCCAATTTCCATTCTCATTATATGAATCCTCAAACTCTGTATCTTCCACATGGACCACTATTCTGACTGAAGACCAGGCTACCAGCCTGTGTCTTATTAACCTGATGCATCTTTGGCTAACAGCAAAATTTGGCATTGCTTTATCTTTTTTCTATAAATCCCCGTCAAGTTAACCAGATTTGTAGTCGCAGCCAATAAATATACCATACCCTGGCCTTTTTCAAGGCCCAAGGCATTTTGCTTGGTGTCCAGGCCAAGAATTAAAATGAGATTTCAAGCCCCTTAAACTGATTCTGGGTCTTGCAGTTAGGCTAACAAATGACATTATTCTTGCAGCATCCAGCAAGTGCCAAGGTCCTTATACTCAAAATCTGATGGCTTTGGATTTAGATAAAGGACTGAGTTCCCTAAAGGTGATATAAATAATACCATCCAAAATGTTTGGCTGCCATTGTCTTAGGCTTATTTTGGGCAATTTTTCTTAAACTTTGTGAGATAGTAGACAGCTTGAAAATCATAGTGTTCTTTACATAACACTATGAAATATGGATGTGTTTAATTCCAGCATTTGAACTAGGAACAATTTTACTAGCAGAAAATGACTGTATTATAGGTATGAAACATAAAATCACAACACATGTGCATGCAAAAAAATAAAAAAATAAAAATCTTTTGAGAGAAGCACGATCTGTTGTTTCTGAGTTTTGCCATTAATATTCATTTGCTGCTTGTTCATTTGTTTTGCTGTCTGCCTCACAGACAAGCAATAGAAACCACCAAAGGTTTTAGAAAAATTTATGGGAGGAAAATTTTAAATTGAAAACATTCTATCCATTAAGTTATTGTTTCCTCTAAATTGGCAAGACTGCCGTTATTCAATTTCAGCAATGAAAATCCTTGGATCAGCATGTGGAACATCAATGATCTTTGGGAAACTAGTTTGAGAATTAAGAATAAGAATTGGGATGTTGTAGGTTAAAAATGTGAAACTCAGGGTCAGACTCACCTGAGCTGTGTGACTGTAGGCATATCATTTAACCTTTCTTTGCTACATTCTTCTCCTCTGAGAAATGGTTATAACAGTCAACATCTTAGAATTGTGTTAGTGGTTAAGTGTATATCATTAAGGACTCTGTAATTTTGTGAAGAAAATTGGGGGTAAATTAGGTAACAGGTAATTTATTGGAAAGACATTGGGACTTTAAAAAATTCACAAGATACTGAAGAATCAGGCATGGAAATGGGGCCGAACCAAAGCAGTTTTGGAGGCTCAGAAGCAGAAAATATTCCAGTAATAATGTAACAGAAACACTGGTCCGATGATGCTCCATCAAATGGAATAGAACCCTCCCACTCTCAGCCTCTTTGACTCTCTGATCATGTGTGAAACATCAGAGAGGAAACATATAATTGACCTAGAGCATGTCATGATGGCACTTCTTGATTAGAAGTAAGGGGCGTCTCTGATTACAGTGTCCCCATAGTTCTATATTCAGTGAGGAAGAGGTATTCCAATGAAGAAAAACGGGATACTACTGGAAAGGAGAAATGAAAGCCATATATTCCAAAACAAAAATATCTTTTACAGACGAAGTGTGTACAGTGCTTTATACCTGGTATATCTGCCATACTCAGCAGATGGCACTTAATCTCACCTTCTGACCTCATTTAAGGCAATCAGATGTTTCTCACTAGGTGGAGCTGAATTTGAATTGCAGGTATTAACTTGCAATGTTTTGATATTATCCCAATAATTTTTAAGAATGTCAGAAGTCCAGGTCTCAGTGGTTTTCCGTTTCTGGTATAAGAACACATTATTCACTCAACAAAGGGGCTTTGTATACCAACTTCT
The DNA here is from genome assembly GCA_004363605.1 of Indri indri. Classification (NCBI taxonomy): domain Eukaryota; kingdom Metazoa; phylum Chordata; class Mammalia; order Primates; family Indriidae; genus Indri; species Indri indri. Next base: position 697 of record RJWJ010049631.1, on the reverse strand, counting down.
TCAACAAGGATCCAAGGACTTCCAAAGGTGCAGTTTCTCAAATGTGGGGTCCACAGGGGTCCATAGAGGTAGCTGAGATAGAGTATCTTAGTGGCACTCAGAGATGTGCGGCTAGATATATCATTATTTCCAAAACGTTTTTGACAATTGACATTTGGGATATTTTTAAAAGAAAATTAGTTTTATGGCCACATTTTTGTTCATCAAATCATGAATTCTTTGATGTATCTTTTCAGAATAAACACAGCCAAAGTAACTTGTACCCTCTTTTATTTCTGATGACTATAGACTAAATCTACAAATATCCAAGAGAGTTTGGCAAATCTAAACATCATAATATGATAACTTAACTTTCACTCCTGGAGTAACTGGGGACAATTCACTTTGTGGGCATATTTTCATTGCTGACTGGACTCTAATATTTTACTTTTAGTCTTCTGTCACTTCTTGCTAGCCCCAGTTATTTTGTTCGTTAAGCCACGGTCCGACTTTATCACATGTGTATTTGCATATTTAAGAAAAACTTTCCAACTATGCTCTTTTGACACTCCATCAACCTGTGTTCTGATGTCAACATTTAAAAATAGATTAATCCCTTATTTCCTCCCAATTATGATTCAGGAAACAACATGGGAAGAACACTCCTCACAGTGAACTATACCTCTTCCCTCTTTCACCTTTGTGACCAGATTCACCA
>RJWJ010049630.1:0-10180 GCA_004363605.1 Indri indri | reverse complement strand
CTCCCGAGTAGCTGGGACTACAGGCATGCACCACCATGCCTGGCTAATTTTTTCTATATATATTTTTAGCTGTCCAATTAATTTCTTTCTATTTTTGGTAGAGACGGGGTCTCGCTCTTGCTCAGGCTGGTCTCGAACTCCTGAGCTCAGAACGATCCGCCCGCCTCGGCCTCCCAGAGTGCTAGGATTACAGGCGTGAGCCACCGCGCCCGGCCTACTGTTCAGTTTTAATAATGTAGTTATACACTTCAAGTTTGCACATTCTTATTTCTTAGGCTTTATAAACATTGTATTCTACATGAAAGTTAGTTCATAAAACTGCCAGGTACACACTGTCCCTAACAAATATGGACCCAGCTACAAATGTTCATTTTGAAAGTCGGTTTATAGTAGAGAACCATGAAGTTTGCTTTACGTATAGTTTGTCTTCTGTCTCTATACTACTATATATTCTTGCATGTAAACAATAGGTTTTATTTATTTATTTATTTATTTTCTGTGACAGAGTCTCACTCTGTTGCCCTGGTTACAGTGCAGAAGTGATGTCATCATGGCTCACTGCAACCTCAAACTCCTGGGATCAGAGAATTCTCCTGCCTCAGCCTCTTGAGTAGCTGGGACTACAGGCACGCACCACCAAGCCCAGCTAATTTTTTTATTTTTTGTAGAGACAGGGTCTCACTCTTACTCAGGCTGGTCTCAAACTTCTGAGCTCAAGTGATCCTCCTGCGTTGGCCTCCCAGAGTGCTAGGATTATAGGTATGAGCCACTGCACCCAGCCAACAATAGGTTTTGAATAAACAATGATAGCACAATGATTGTGGTTATAGTCCATTTTTGTTGCTGTAAAACAGAATTCCACAGAAAGCGTAATATATAAAGAAAAGAAATTTATTTCTTTCAGTTCTAGAGTCTGGGAAGTCCAATATCAAGTTGCCAGCATCTGGTGAAGGCCTTTTTGCTGAGTCATAACATGGTGGAGGGCATCCCATGGTGAGATAGCAAGAGTCTGCCAGCTCAGGTCTCTCTTCTTTTTCTTATAAAGCCACTAGTTCCATCATGGGGGCCCTACCCTGATGACCTTATCTAATCCTAATTACCTTCCAAAGGCCCTCCTCCAAGTACCATGAATTTGAGGATTAAGTTTCCAATACATGAAATCTGGGGGACACATTCGAACCATAGCATTCCGTCCTTGGTTCCCAAATTTATGTCCTTCTAACATGCAAAATACACTCATTTCATACTAATAGCCCCAAAGTCTTAACTTGTTCTAGTATCAACTCAAAAGTCCAAAGTCCAGAGTCTCATCTAAACCAGATATGGGTGAGATTCAAGGCATGATTCACCCCATAGCAAATTCCCATGCAGCAGTTCTCACATGCTAGTTCTTGTACTTGCAGTTCTCCCAGGCTGGTGTTGCATATGGATAGCTCTACAGTTTGGGGGTCTTGGAGTTGGCCCTGCACCTGCAGCTCCACTAGGCATTTCCCTAGTCGGGACTCTCTGTGGCGGCTCTGGCTCCAACCCCACATTTCCACTTATCGTTATCCTAGTAGGGTTTTCTGTGGTGGCTCCACCTCTGTGACAAGTCTCTGGCTAGGCCCCCAGGCTGTTCACAACATCCTTTGAAATCCAGGTTGAGGATGCCATGCTCCCACAGCTCCCGAATTCTGTGCACCTGCAAAATTAGCACAACATGGAAACCACCAAGGTTTACAACTTGTATCTTCCAGAGTGGCAGTTCGAGCCTCACCTGAGGCCACTTGAGCCACAGCTGGGGTGGCCAAGGAGCACTGTACCAGGTACAGGGAGCAGAGACTGGGGAGGCCCTGGGCAGGACTCAGTCTTCCAAGCCATTCTGCCCTCCTAGAGCTCTGGACCTGTGGTGAGAGGAACAGCCTCAAAGATCTCTGATATGGGGCCAGGTGTGGTGATGCGTGTCTGTAATCCCAGCACTTTGGGAGGCTGAGGCAGGAGTATCACTTGAGGCCAGGAGTTTGAGGTTGCAGTGAGTTAGGACGATGCCACTAGACTGCAGCCTGGGCAACAGAGGGAGACCCTGTCTCAAAAAAAAAAATATCTGAAATGGCTTCAGGGTTTTTCTCCCATTGGCATGATGAATAACCTCTGGCTTCATTCTAAGCATACTAATGTCCTTCTCAGTGCAAAGCCTGGTCACACCCTTGGTTTCCTCTGCTGAAAATGCCCTTTCATTATCTACCACATGGCCATGCTGTGAATTTTCCAAATCTTTCTACTCTGTTTTCCTTTTAATTATAAATTCCGTCTTTAAATCATTTCTTTCCTCTCTTGTTTTACTATAAGCAGTTAAAAGTAGCCAAGCAGCAGCCTGAATACTTTGCTACTTAGATATTTCTTCCATCAGACAACTTCATTTGTTGCTGAAATTCTGCCTTTCATAAAACTGCCACAAAACAGTGCAGCAAGTTTTTTGCTACTTTATAACAAAGATGGCCTTTGCTTCGGTTTCCTATACCATATTCCTCAGTTCCATCTGAGACCCTTACTGTCCATATTTCTATTAATGTTCTGGTCACAACCACATAGGAATCTCTAAGAAGTTCCAGACTTTCCCTAGTCTCCTCTTCCAGGCTTTCATCAAAATCACCCTTAATGTTTCATTTATGGCAAAACAGGGTTTTTTTAGCCTGTCCTCCCTCCAAATTCTTCTAGCCTCTACCCATTACTCAATTCCAAAGCCGCTTCCACATTTTTAAGTATTTGTTATAGCAACAACCTCACCTCTGAAACTAATTTTCTACCTTAGTCCACTTCCACTTTCTGTTGCTATAAAAGAATACTACAGACTGGGTAATTCATAAAGAAAATAAATGTATTTCTTGTAGTTCTGAGGGCTAGGAAGTCCAATATCAAAGTGCCAGCATCTGGTGAGGGCCTTTTTTCTGAGTCATAACATGGCAGAAGGCATCATATGGTGAGGGCAAGAGCCTGCCAGCTCAGGTCTATCTTTCTCTTCCTATAAAGCCACCAGTCCCATCATGGGGGCCCAACCCTGATGACTTTATGTAATCCTAATTATCTCCCAAAGACCCTACCTCCAAATAATTATCAACATGTGAATTTGGGGATTAGGTTCTCAACACATGAAATTTGGGAAACATATTCAAGCTATAGCAATTATTATATAAAGAGAAAGAAATAGAATTTGAGTACTTTAATTCTGCCATCCTGAGTGCTCACTTGGAATTTTTATTTATGGCTAATTTTTTTTCCATTGAGGAAATATTTAAAACCTACTAGACTCAATCATGAAGGAACAAAGACATGGAATTTATTGTAAAATGGGATTTTTATGAATTTCTGACAAACTTATGTTTAATATTTTTCACATTGGTGTATTTTGCTTCATGTAAAAGAAACAATTCAGGCCGGGCGCGGTGGCTCACGCCTGTAATCCTAGCTCTCTGGGAGGCCAAGGTGGGCGGATTGTTTGAGCTCAGGAGTTTGAAACCAGCCTGAGCAAGAGCGAGACCGCGTCTCTACTAAAAATAGAAAGAAATTAATTGGACAACTAAAAATATATAGAAAAAATTAGCCGGGCATGGTGGCGCATGTCTGTAGTCCCAGCTACTTGGGAGGCTGAGGCAGGAGGATCGCTTGAGCCCAGGAGTTTGAGGTTGCTGTGAGCTAGGATGATGCCACGGCACTCTAGCCCAGGCAACACAGTGAGACTCTGTCTCAAATAAATAAATAAATAAATAAAATAAAAATAAAAATAAAGAAACAATTCAGAATTAAAATTAATTAAAAATGTTTTTTGATCAACAAAGAGAAAAGGTAGATTGGCAAGTCTGATTATGTTATTCATTGAATATGAATGTGTGAAGATCAATTTTGACCAAGTCATTGACAAATTTGAAGAAGTTATAACTCAAGCTCAAAAGCAGAAATTGTAATATTATTATTCCTTACTGCAACAGACCAATATGTAGGCAAAACATTTTTCCCTTTTCCCAAAAAACATATAAAATTAATCCATTTTTCCATTTTGTATTATAATCTCTATTTATAATTATTTTTCCTTCACTTGAACAATTCAAACAAATTCAAAGACAGTAAAAGAAAATTTTCAGTATTTGCATTTCTTTTCTAGGCATTGTTAGTAGTTTCGTTTCATAAATTTTACAGAAGATAATTTTGTTGTATAAGACAAAGGGAAGTGTTAAAAAATGGATCTGCTCCAGGTATCAAACACACTTGGTGCTCTACTGAAGCAAAGAAAATAGATTATATTATCTTACATGATTGAAGGATAGCATCTTCTGCTTAATCAAATAACGTAACTAATAGTTTTCTAATGGATTGCCAATTCTCATGAAATTATAATTAAAAGCAGTTATTGAGTAAAACTAGATTTTTGACAAGCTGAATCTTCCTTTGATAATTAAAAGGGTCTTTCAATGACTCAAATCATCATTGTGATGAATTATGGCATCACTTATCATTGTAATATGCATGTGCAGAAATGCTCATTAGTGGAAGCACTGTGTTACAAAATGTTAGGTAACCAGAGCATTAAGAAGTTAAAATGAGGGCTTATATGGTGAATACTGTTTAATTCACACTTTCTTCTCTCAAACAATAAAAAAGTCATCTTAAGTTTACTGTGTTCGGTCTCAAAATTTTCATAGCCCTGAAATATAATTTCAAAAAGTACTTTTATGAAACAACAATTGTCATGTATCTCATTGTTCCCACTGAGATTCATATGTTTCAATTTGTGGTCTTTTGTCACAAAAAAGACTTGGTCTCTCCAAATTAGCTGGTCAGATTAGTTCTTTGTTTCTCAACTTTTCCTTGATCCATGCCATGGTGAAGAATTCTGAAACACTTACGGGAGCAAGTGTATGAAGCAAAATAACTGCAACATGCAATTCCTATCACTGATGGGCTGATATCAGTGCTCTGTCATTCAGATCTCTTTGAATTTACTTTGCAGTTGTTGCTGAAAACCAATTACTGGTGGTCAAGGATGGGTTGCGGACCTTGGTCAGGTTTTCACAAGAAGGGCTTCTGTTTTCCACTCCAATAGCCTCAGGCACAAATAGGCACCTACTGGTTCATTTGGGCATCAATGGAGTGGCCTACAGCTCAATATTCATGCTGAAGCTCCATTAGCTACACAAACCTGACATCCTGTCAACACATTGACCCAAATTTGTATATGCAAAGGTTTGCCTCAGCAACCTTGGCAGCCAGGGGATCTTTGGAAAGGAAGCCTACCCTTTGGGGGAGGAGATGCTTCCCAAATACCCAGTCTTTAACAAATTTCTCACTTAAAGAGATGCTTATTGCATTTCGAGTAAAAATGTGAATGAATTACAACTCACAAGTTTCCGTAAATAGTACCACATGGTTTTCACTGCAACTTTTGCTGGCTGTGAAGAAGACAACAGCCTAAATCAAAACTGAAATAATCATTCAGCAATTAATAACTAAGTAACAAATATGTCAAGCCCAAACTAAGCATTGCAGCTCTAGGAAAAAGCACATGGTCGGTACCCCAGGACAGGTTACTGCGAATAAACATATGCACCTAACTGGTGAGATTTCAGGTGTGTATTTGTAAAAAATAAAACCATCATTAAAAATCCAAGTACGATAAATTCCAAGTGAGTGGTACAGAAAATAAGTGCTAGACATGTTCATAAAAGAGAGAAATCTCTGTGTGTTGAGGGAGCAGGGAGCAGATCAGCATGTGCTAAGGTGAGTCTTGGATTAATCCGAACATCAAATTAGCCCCCCTATGTTTATAAACGATAAAAGCTTTAAGAAAAGCAAATCTTTTTCAAACCTAAACAGAAAAATAGGAAAAAAGTGCGATTTTTTAATAGACAATAGCAACACCTTCTAATTACATCGAAGAATAAAACCTTTCTATTTAATGATAATGCTTCTGTATTAAATCATATACAGTTTCCGATCCCTTAAGATTTCCAAGGTATTTTGAGCTATGCTTTGGCTCTCCTATTGTAGGACTAATTATTCTTCACATCATGAACAGTTACCCTACCATTTTACCTTGACATAAGTGACAATCTTCCTTTTTTGGCTTCCACAAATAGAGAATACCTCTTCATCCATTACCCTGAAGAGAAGGTTGACATATTCTTTTATCTACTCCTCATTCACTACTCACCATTATCCCATGATGTCATACTTCTGAAGTCTGTGCCATTTTTTTTTTTTTTTTTTTTTGAGACAGGTCTTACTCTGTCTCCCAGGGTAGGGTGCAATGGCGTCATCATAGCTCACTGCAACCTCAAACTCCTGGGCTCAAGCCATCCTCCCGCCTCAGCCTCCCCAGTAGCTGGAACTCCAGGCACACACCACCATGCCCGGCTAATTTTTCTATTTTCAGTAGAGATGGGGTCTCGCTGTTGCTCAGGTTGGTTTCAAACACCTGACCTCAAGTGATCCTCTTGCCTCAGCCTCCCAGAGTGCAGGATTACAGGCATGAGCTACTGTGCCCAGCCTCTGTGCCGTCTTTGATTGACACACTTCTCTGTTGTCAGTACTATCAGCCACCCTCTCGCACTTTGTTTCAAGTTTCTCTGCATCCTATCTCCTGCCATCCCTCAGTGATTGCGCAGCCTCTTGAGCTCTTCAGCCTCAATGACTTTTACTGCTACTCCTCTTTTTTCTTTACATTCATGCCATGAGTCCTAACTGTCAGAATCATTTTATAGTTTTTAACTTGTCAAAAGAAAAAACATCTTGGAGCTGTCTGCCATCGTCTGTTTTAGGACTATGTATCTAAGAGGAGAGGAGAAGGAGATAAGTTAGTGTAACAACAGTAAGCATTAACTCCAAGTTAATCTCTTTCCATGTATAAATCAAATCCATACCGTAGAGCCTCCTGAACAAATGACTGTGTCTATGAACATTACCAGTGAAAATTTTGTTAATGTCATATCCTTCCAAGGTCAATGTTTGGGCACTATCCCCCCAATTTAGAACTCATGTATAATGTTTTTTGAGTAACAACTTAGTAACTACTAGAATATTAACATAATTAGAGAATATTAAAACAGAATTCTTTATTGGTAACTATTAAATACAGTTGTTTTATTAGAGATCTCCGAAATAGACTTTCTTTTCATGTACATCTAAAGTCATACATTGGGATCCCTGGCCATATTTAAGCTGCAGCATGGTAGACGCCAGGAGCTGAGGGTGGGAGAGAAATGAAAGTTGGACATGGAAGATTTGAGTTTAATTCCCAGGACTGACACTTAATGGCACTGTGACCTTTGAAAAATCACTTCATTTCTCAGTTTTCCCATCTGTGAAGTAGGGATAGTGATAACATTAGCTCAGGTCATAGACGGTTTTTGAGTTTTAGAGACCAGGTCTCCACTATGCTGCACAGGCTAGTCTTGAACTCCTGGCCCCAACTGATCCTCCCACCTCAGCCTCCTTAGTAGCTGGGATTACAGGTATAAGCCACCACATCTTGGCTTCAGTGTTAAACTAAAGGGGGAAATAAGTGTGAAAATAGTTCATACATTTTGAAGCACATAGCAAATGCTAGTTGTTGTTATTTCACAATATTTTATTGACTGATATTTAACACAGTGGCTGAGGCTCTGATCTCCAAAGTCATACTGCTTGGATTTAAGTCCTTCCTTTCTTCCCCAGTTACTGGATATGTGACCTTGGATTAGAAGTCCTTTAACTTCTGTAAGACTAAGTTTCCTGCCCTGTAAAAAGGGTGTAGTGAGGCTTAAATGAGATAAACCATACAAAGCACTTACAGCACTGTCTGTAAAATTGTAAAACACAGTCATGCGTTACATAACGATGTGTTGGTTAATGACTGTGGTCCCATAAGATTATCACAGAGCTGAAAAATTTCTGTCACCTAGTGATGTCCTAGCTGTCCTAGCTGTCATAATGCATTGTCCTAGCACAATGCATTACTCACGCTTTTGGTGACACTGGTGTAAACAAACCTACTGCGCTGCCAGTCATACGAAAGTATAACACACGTAATTACGTACAGTGTATAATATTTAATGATGATAATAAATGATTATGTTACTGGTTTATGTATTTATTAATACCATACTATTCTTTCATTATTATTTTAGAGTGTACTCCTTCTTAAAAAAATAAACTTAACTGTAAAACATCCTCGGAAAGGTCCATCAGGAGGTATCCAGAAGAAGGCAGTGTTAGCATAAGAGATGACAGCTCCATGCATGTTATTGCCCTGAAGACCTTCCAGAGGGACAAGATGTGGGGGTGGAAGACAGTGATATTGATGATCCAGACCCTGTGTAGGCCTGGGCTAATGTGTGTGTTTGTATCTTAGTTTTTAACAAAAAAGGTAAAATAACCAAAATTTAAAAACAGAAAAAAGCTTCAACAATAAGGATGTAAAGAAATATTTTTGAACAGCTGTACAATCTGTTTGTGTTTGAAATGTTATTACAAGAGACTAAAGTTTTTAAAATTTTTAAAGTTTAAAAAATAAAGTTACAGTATGCTAAGGTTAATTTATTATTTAAGAAAGGAAAAATTTTTAATAAATTTAGTGTAGCCTATGTATACAGTGTTTATACAGTCTACAGTAGAGTACAGGAATGTCCTAGACCTTCACATTCACTCATCGCTCACTCACTCTCTGACCCACCTTCCAGTCCTGCAAGCTCCATTCATAGTAAGTGTCTGATACAGGTGTACCGTTTTTTATCTTTTCTATCATATTTTTACTGTACCTTTTCTATGCTCAGATATACAAATACTATTGTGTTACAATTTCCTACAGTATTCAACACAGTAAGATGCTGTACAGGTTTGTAGCCCAGGAGCAATAGGTTATACCATCTAGCCTAGGTGTGGAGCAGGCTGTACCACCTAGGTTTGTGTACGTACACCCTATGATGTTTGCACAACAACAAAATTGCCTAACGATGCATTGCTCAGAACATATCACCACTGCTGAGTGATGCATGACTGTGCTAATATGTGTTCGTTTATTCATTAATTTATTCAACAAATATTTATAGAGTGCCTACTCTATGCCAGTCTTCTTTTAGGACTAGGAGTACACTACAGAAAATAAGACAGTAAAAGTCCTTACTCTCATCTAGTATATATCTTAGCTGGGGTAAGGAAGGTTTCATTATTATTACAAATAATAAAATAAATGAGAAACACATCTGGAGGTGATAATATGCTATAAAATGAAACAGGGCAATATGTTACGGAATGACTCAGAATCTCCATTATTAGTAATCAGAAGTATATTATTAATATCACTACTCTTTCTTCCAAATCTATATTGTTAAGGTGCTTATTTCTCATACATGTGCTCCACCTTGGCTCAGATGTAAATACTTTTAAGACACTTCCTATCCTGATGAAACATAAGAATAACAATACTGTCACATAATATTGGAAATCCAAGCAGGATGTAACTCAGCCGTGGCTTGCAGTCATAGAAATGGACAGAAGACTCACTTTAACCATGCTTAAACTATCCAGGCTTTTGAAAGTCAATCTTTTATATATGATACTGCAACATCTTTCAAATTAATATATGTGTATGAAGCGATTAATACATGAAAGTATCTACAGGATACATAAAGTGGTATAAGAAAATAATTCCTATTGTCAAGAAATTAATAATCAAGTTAGAGGAGAAAAGATAGTGATATATTTAAAGTTAAATAACTTAAAAGATTTAAATGACATGTCAAAATAACAATAAAATTTACTAATTACCAAATAAATTATTTGCATAAGACAATTCAAAAGACAAAATAACATCTAATTTGGGTAGCCAGGAAAGTTGACATTTAAAAAACTGGGAAGAAGGGAATATTTCAAGTGGAGAGAACAGTTTAAACAAATTTCTGTTAACAAGTGAGTTTAAATATATTTCAAGTTGAGTGAGTATAACTATTTGCATATAGAAGAATTCAGAATAGGGGGTAGAAATGTGGCTAAAGGGACAGATGGCATCAGGAACTGAAGAAAAAGAACATACATGCTGTAAAAACATGCACCTTGAGAATGTTGTTTTGTTTATAATGGGAAACCAAGACAGAAAGTGAAACGTAAAGGTAAAGAGGAAGGAAAGGAAAGGGAAAATATATTAGGGAATTATTGTACATAATAAGGTGGG
>RJWJ010049629.1:0-10180 GCA_004363605.1 Indri indri | reverse complement strand
TTGAATATATTTTGCATATCAGATACATTTTATACAGAATTTGGAGATAATTTGTTTAAATAGGTTTATTCATAAACTACCAATAGCATTTTACGGTGTCAAAAGTGATTAGAAAAACAACTTAGTTAGTAGCTTTGAGGTCAACATTTGCTATATTTCTCTGAAGGTGTTATAGGTGATCAAGCAGGTTTTGAGGGACAATCATTTTTATCACTGAAAAAAAGGCATTAAAAGTGAGGGTAATACTAGATTACCTGAGCAGTTGTATTTAAATAAATGTCAATATCTATAAAGCCTATGTTCAAGCTTTCTGAGAAAAGCATTAAGGAAGAAAATAACTTTCAATAGTCTATCTGTTGCTGTAGTGCTAGATTTGATTAGTATTATAAGTTATACAAAAGATAAAATAAATGGACATGTTCTCGTTTTTGGAGATGATTAAAGACAGCTAGTACAGGCATGAACCAGCCCTAACATTCAAGCCTCATTAGCTTCTCAATAAATCTGCCTTTAGATGTCTTCATTTCCTTACCCAAATTTTCTTCATAACTGTAGCAATCTACTCCTAGATCAGCCTACTGAACTGAATTGCTTTTAACAAGCTTAACAGCAACCAACTTTTACCAAAACCTTTTGTCACATTCTTATGTTGAGAAAGGGGACTACAAAGAAATGACAGAAAGTAGGGAAACCACAAGGGATAGTGCAGTAAGTACCTCAGGGCTATCCCACACCAGGGCCAAAGGGAGGAGCAGAGGCAACAATTACTGCATCCTAGGAGGTAACACTTAGAATTGAATTACGGTTTCAATATAAAGAGTTAACTTTCAACTGAAACATGCAGCTAGCCTGAGGCAACTCCCCAGGGAGAGACCAAGGAAAATATACCCCTAGTGGCTCACTCTCTCCCTTCCCTCTGATCTCCTGCCAGAGCTCCCTATTGGGCCAAATCAACCCTAAAATCAGAGGCAAGGGAGCTGTTGTGGTCCAAGCAGGTCAGCCATTTGGATCAGAGATCAGGGCAAAGAAAGATCAGGGTAGATTGGAAGATTTTTGGAACAGTAATATTAAGTGATCTGGGGCATTTGGGGTTGTTGGAAGTTAAATATGGATGAACATGGGAGGTTGATGAGGGTCAGTGAACAGGTTGAATTAAATGTGCATTTGTTAACGTGGGTGGACAGCTATGATCTCTTTGCTATTTGGTGACTGAGAGACGGGGGCAATTCTCCTCACTGAGTCCTGTCTGGCCAAAAGAGAAGCCACAAATTTGCTTTCTCATCCTGCCTTACAATTAGTTCATGGTCATGTGAAATAGTCATTGCTAGACAGATGCTCCTATGCTAGACATGGAATTCCACAAAAATGGAGAAAAGCAATGTCCTAAAGAAGCAATTTTTTGTCAAAGGGTCTTAACAAAGGCATCTGGATTTCAGGGTTAGCAGAGGTTGGGTTGGCGCATTGTGCATTCAGCATGTGCAATGTGATCTTCTGGGTTTGTGCCCATTGTCAAAATGGTGAGTTCCCCACCAGAGTAGTTGCCTGTTACCATTTGACAATGCTTCTTGCTGTGTAGCCTCCTAGCCTAACTTTTTGGCTCTGCTGCAGATTCTGGATCAATCACTTTCTTAAACTATCTACCATATTTGCCATACGTATTATTGTTTGCAATTAAAATCCAGAAAGATACAGCATGATATTCTTTAAGCAGCTGTACATGAGTGATATTAATAATTTAAAAACAACTTAAATGTCTATTCATGATCAATCAATTAGCTAAATGATGGTGGACTTATACACTGAAATACTATGGACTACTTAAGATGAATTATGTTTATGTTTTACAGTGATGCTATACTGTGGGGATAAGTTATTTTATTAAAAGATAAAAGGTAGAACTACCATTTGATCCAGCAATCCAATTACTGGGCAACTACCCTAAAGAACAAAAAACATTCTATATAAAAGGCACCTGCACTCGAATATTTATAGCAGCACAATTCATAATTGCAAAGATGTGGAAACAACCCAAGTGCCCATCAATACATGAGTGGATCAATAAAATGTGGTATATGTATACCATGGAGTACTATTCAGCTAAAAGAAACAATGGTGATGTAGCACCTCTTGTATTTTCCTGGATAGAGCTGGAACCCATTCTACTAAGTGAAGTATCCCAAGAATGGAAAAATAAGCACCACGTGTACTCACCAGCAAATTGGTTTCACTGATCAAAACCTAAGTGCACATGTAAGAACAACATGTATTGGGCGTTGGGCAGGTGGGAGGGGGGAGGAAGGGATGGGCATATACATACATAAGAGTGCGGTGCGCACCATCTGAGGGATGGACACGCTTGAAGCTCTGACTCGGGGGGAGTAGGGGACAAGGGCAACATATGTAACCTAAACATCTGTACCCCCATAATATGCTGAAATAAAAAAAAAAAGATAACTAAAGGAATAAAATCATCAATAAATTACAGTTGAAAATGTCGTATATTTATCAACAGAGCTAGTTTAAAAAGTTAATATTTATTTATTTATTTATTTATTTTTGAGACAGAGTCTCACTCTTTTGCCTGGGCTAGAATGAGTGCTGTGGCGTCAGCCTAGCTCACAGCAACCTCACACTCCTGGGCTCAAGCAATCCTTCTGCCTCAGCCTCCCAAGTAGCTGGGACTATAGGCATGTGCCACCATGCCCGGCTAATTTTTTTCTATATATTTTTAGTTGTCCGATTAATTTCTTTCTATTTTTAGTAGAGACAGGGTCTTGCTCTTGTTCAGGCTGGTCTCGAACTCCTGAGCTCAAACAATCCTCCCTCCTCGGGCTCCCAGAGTGCTAGGATTACAGGCGTGAGCCACCACGCCTGGCCTAAAAAGTTAATATTTATTATTGATTGAGGGATTTCAAATATTTTTTTTTATTTGCTTTTTATTTTATAATGAGAAATTTAAAAAGTTGCTTCTGTATTTTAAAATTGAGAATAAAATGTAAAAGACAGTGTTGGTCAATTCTCTGTGTCAACTTGACTGGGATACAGGATGCCCAGATATTTGGTCAAAGGTTATTCTGAGTGTGTCCATGAGGGAGTTTCTGGATGAGACTAACATTTGAATTGGTAGACAGAGTAAAGTAGATTGTCCCCCTCTAATGTGGGTGGGCCTCATCCAATAAATTGAAGACCTGAATAGGACAAAATGGCTAAATAAGAGGGAACTCCTGCTGCCTGACTGCTTTAAGGTGGGATATTGGGTGGGATATTGGGTTTTTTGGGGCCTTCAGACTCGGACTAAAGCATGAGCCTTTTTGGGTCTCATCATTGCCATCTTTTGGACTGTAACTTACATTATCATTTTTTGTGGTTCTCAAGCCTTTGGGCTTACACTGGAAATATACCATTGTCTCCCCTATAGCTTGCCAACTATAGATTTTGGGATGTCTTAGCCTCCATAATCACATGAGCCAATTCCTTATAATAAATAAACCTATCTTTTTCTTTGTCTTTATATATTAATACATACACACACACAAACAGAATGAATAGGTCGTGTGGCATACGCACACACACACATATATATATATACACATAAGTAAAGTTTTACACACAGAGACACAACACATATATCCTATTGGTTCTATTTCTCTGGAGAACCCTGACTAATACAAACACTCTTTTATTTTCAAGACAGTAGAATTAAATAAGGAAAATAATTATAATTTAACATGGTAAAAATAATTCAAAGCATTTTTATCATTCATCTAAGAAGTTTGAATGGTGCAGCCTAAACTAGTGCACACAGCCAAAGCCATCCACAGGCACTGAGTGTAGTACATGAAAATTATGCCCCAGAAAATATGCCTCATATAATCATTGAAATATCCAATGGCACAGTTCACAGCCGGTGATCTCTTTATACATTTTTAAGGGTTACTTTTTGATTTAAGGTTTAAATTGAGAAAAAAAATTACAGCACTCTTATGTGAAATGAATTTATTTTCAGTCCTTTTAAGAGAAAAGAGAAAGACAATGCATTTTTTATTTTGTAAAACATATATAATACAAAAATAATACAAAATTGATACAGTGACACATGGAATTGGTCACTTTTAGGATCTGTGGACCTTAACGTATTTTAAACTTCCTGATTATAACTGAGGTATTTACTTGCCTGAAGTAAAATTTTAAAAATATGTAGTCCCATCTTCTGTACTGCCACACAGAGTTATGGCACAAGACACTGTCAATTAGGTAAACCTTTGGTGAATTTTAATTGGAAGAGAAGAATGTGAAAAGAGGCTGCTTGCATTCCATCCTGAGAAAGGTTGTGGAATTTCATCTAGTTTAGAGAGACAGTGGGTGTGCGGTTTCACAGTATACCTTTGTGCCTGTGCTGGGGTGCTTGGCAGAGTATTTTGGGCCCTGTTCTTGGCTGAGCAGACCACGAAGCTTATTCTCTGATCCTGCCATGTAAGGTGCTATGACTCACATTATTTAACATGTATATTTACTATTCTATATTAGCTAGAATGGGTTCTGTTGTCTACAATTTTAAACCTTTAATGATATCACCTATATACTGACCACCAAGATTTTTAAAAAGATACATTGGCTTCTTTTTAAAATTCAGTTATTACTTTATTAAAGATGTAAAACTTTACATATATTAATAACTTTGAAATTCATTTTTACCTCCATTATTTTAGTTCTCTTTTTCCTATCATGTGGCCCTTCCCTTATATTTATTCTACACACACACACACACACACACACACACACCATACACACACCATGCTGTTTTCCTTGTTTCAATCCACATAATTAATATAATTAATATAATATTTTATGTGCTGTAAAAATTGCTTTTACACATACCATAATTTTGAAATCTACCCATGATTTTAAATATAAGTTATTTCATTTTAAGCACCAAAATGTTTCTATTACTTGAATCTACATTTTTCTGGTACCAGTAGTTTGGGTTATTTTTCAGGTATACATAAAGGATAATTGTGTGATCAGAAGGTATGCTAACAGAAGGTATGTTAATTTTCAGTTTCCCATTACAATTCTTTATAGGAGTACTTATACCAATTTATGTTTCTACCATCTGTGTATGAGAGTTACTATTTCCTCACAATTTCCTATCAACTGTTACTTTCCAGCTTTATTTTTGTCTAATATTAAAGAGTGAAATATTATATTTTTTCTTTTAAATTTTTATTTCTCTGACTATAGCAAGTTTAAGTATTATATTAGTATATTTATTAGTTATTTGGGATTCCACCTCTGAAATTTGCTCATTTGTATCTATAGAAGATACCTCTGGTATCAGTCACATACACTTGGCTCATCTATGATTTCACTGGAGGCAAGTTTAGAGAAGAGTTCTGTGCAAAGTCACACAATCGGCAGCCAGCATCAAATTTGCAATAAGAGACTCACTGCATTCTACCTCTGGGCCTTCTGGAAGGCCAAAGGAGCTGGCTCAGCTGGTTCTCAAGCACTGTCTTAAAGTGGTAGTTAACCCTCAGGGCTAATCTTCATAAAGTAGAGTTTAGGCACCTGTGCTGGAAATAGCATCCTCCAGCTTCCTGTCCTTTTTTTAATTGACAAATAATAGTTTTGTATTCACAAAGTACAATGTAATGCTATGATGTATGCATACATCATAGAAAAATTCGATCAAGCTAATGAACCTATTCATCACCTCACCAACTTATCATTTTTTGTGGTGAGAATATTAAAAATCTATTATTTTAGCAAATTTAAAGTATTAATATATAATATATTGTCATCAACTGTGATCACCATGCAATACAGTAGATCCCTAAAACTTATTCTGCCACTGTCCTTTTGATAGAAAAAAATGGAGGCTCTTTCTTTGCTTCCCAGAAGTCCCAGCAGTATGGAGCCTCTGTCTGTAACGTCAACCTGCGTAACAGACCTCTATATCGGCTTTCCCTTCTTCCTTGTATCACTCTTTCTGATCCTTTCCCCTTGTTTCTTGGAATTACTTCCCAAATAGACTATCTGCACCCAAGTTCTTGGCTCTGGCTTTGCTTCCAGGGGAAACCAAACTAAGAAAATATCTTTGTCTAACATAGTATTTTATTGTCTGATCTTTCTTTTTTATTTATAAGTTTTTTTCTAACATAGTATAGTAGCTAATACTATGCCACATATGTGACAAATATTTTCTAGTTAGTGGCTTAGACAAAAATTGTTAAAAATTTTCATGCAAAGTTATATATGCTATGCATATATATTTTATATTATATGTGTATTTGAGGGAGAGACTGTGGGTGCAGGTGGGGTGGGGGTTGGGGACCGTAGTCATAGTATTTACCACATGGTAATCAATCATAGATTCCCTTGTTCTCATTTGTCTGTAAGACTCTGAGCTTTGAATTTTTAACAGCACAGGCTGTTTATGTGTTTATTCAACTCTGTATGATATCTATTAACTATGTTTTCAAATGAATAAATAGAAGCAGGTAAGAAAAATCTAAAATTTAGGAGGTGAGACTGTTGAAAACAGGTATAGGTAGGTAAGACTGAAGTTGAATCTGAGACTAAGACAAGTTACTTGTTTTCACATAAATATATCTGTGGAAATTCCAAATTAATGAGATAACTACCTACCTGTAATAGCAAAATCTCCAAATCATGATTTTATGTTTTAATTAAATTCCATTATCTTAAAATGTGATAAAATGCAGAAGGTTTTGTCTTTTAAATTCACATAACAATCTTTATTACATAGAAGTCTGTTCATACACTAATAAAGTACTTATTGCATTATAACTACTGGCTTTGCATTTTATTCGACAGTTGTGCTGAGCTACACATAAAACTATTTGGAACTCACTTAAAGATAAATCTATAAACTATGTATAAATATTCTAATTCCATGGATCCTGTTGTCAATCTGCCTTTAAAATCTCAGATATGTATTTTAAAGTATGCTATGGACTGAATTGTGTATCCCCAGAATCCCCACGTTGAAACCCTAATCTCCAATGTGACTGCATCTAGACAGTCAGCTTATAAACAGGCATTTAAGGCTAGATGAGGTCATAAGGGTGGACTGGCATCCTCATAAGAAAATGAAGAGACAAGAACTCTCTCTCTCTCTATCATGTGAGGACATGGCAAGAAGGCAGCCATCTCAAGTCAAGAAGAGAGCCCTCAGCAGAAACAAACTCTGCCAGAAATTTGATCTTGGACTTTTCAGTCTCCAGAACTGTGAGAAAATAAATTTCTGTTGTTTGAGCCATCCAGTCTTTGGTATTTTGTTAGGCAGCCCAAGCTGACTAAGACAAGTTGTTCCACATTATTTAGGAAAATAATGTAATTTATTATCTCCTATCTTTCTTTCTGACAACATGTGTTGATGGAGGTTTAATAGTTTTCTACTACTGCTGTAAAAAATTACTACAGACTTGGCAACTTTATTATCTTGCAATTCTAGTGGCCAGGAATTTAAAAGTGAATTTCATTGAGCCAAAATAAAAGTTTTGACAGGGCTGTGTTCCACCCAGAATCTTTAGGGAAGAATCCATTTTCTTGCCTTTCCCAGCATTGGTGGCTGCCACTATTCCTTGGCTCATAGCTCCTGCCTCTATCTTCAAAGCTAGCAGTATAGCATCATTTTTCTCCGATTCTGCTTCCTTCTGAATTTGTCTTCTCTACTGTGTTTAAATCTTCCTCTGCCTCCCTTTTTTAAGGTCACTTATGATTACATTTAGGGACCACACAGATCATTTTTCCATCTCAAGTTCCTTAATGTAATCACATCTATAAAGTCCCTTCCACAGATTTTGTGAGTTAGCACCTGGGTATCTTTGAGGGTCATTATTCGGCCTATCACAAAAGATGGTAATATTTGCAGGGCACTGAGGTATGGGCGTGGGGAAACAAAAAAGTATAGCATGAGATCAACCCCTGAAAATAAAATATATAATCTAATCGGAAATAAATAAAATGCAAGAAACTACCAAAAGCCTACCTGTAGGATATCACAGTCCTATTTGTCGTGAATTTGTACTGACCTATTCACTCTGACCCATTTGTTCTTAAAGTCATTACATTTTTCTCAGAAATATCTGTCAGGCATAATGTGGGAGAGTGAAACATTTTATTACTGACCTAACTAGACAATACTAACTTTTTTGGCCTTAACTCTATTAAAATCTGTACACTTAATTTAAATACTAGACTCATACTTTTAAATATTTGAAAAATTACTTTATCTATGTTAACTATAATTTTGCATTACTCTATAATATCAATATATTTTTAGCAAAATAATACTAATATTTTATTATCAAGTCAAGGCAAAACCTTATAATATTCTGTGTCCTTAATTGTGATTCATTGTAGCCACTTAAAGTCTGGTAAATATCTATTGCTTTCTTTTGTACAGGTAAAATAGTGTGTTTGTCCTCATAAAAAAATTCATTTAATTTTTAAAAGCTTTTGGACACCCATCTAGAATGAATCCATTAAGTCAGAATCTCTGCATTTCATTACAAACAACTTTACATTAATGTGACAAAATAAACGGTGCCATGCACTGAATACTAACCATGCTAAGAAGATGGATTTTATTTTATTTTGTTACTAATTTTTTCCATTTTCATGACTTACATTTTTAATATTAGTATTATCTTTAGAACCTTTGACACCATTGTGAAAATTGGTATTTTTATGTTTTAAGCAATGCACTTTATTAAAATAGTTACATTTTCACATGACAAAGAAACTCAGGAAAGTTTAATGAAATATATGATTTATTACTCGACCATATTTTCTCCTTGGATTAGAAATAGCTATCATGTTATCACTATTAATTTTTTAATTATCTCTGTAGCCAAACATTGTGGCATATATGCTACCGATTTACTAATACATGGTCAGTTCTTTTAAATCATTACAATAACAAAAAGAAAAAATTTGCAAGTAATTGCCAACCTTCTTATCAGATAAGTGGCAAAGTAGGGATTCGGCAATTTCCTGACTACTTAAAAATCTATATACATATAAAAATAAATTTCTTAATTTTTGAATCACAAAATATTCTTAAACCTGGTGAATATGAGCATTCCTTCCCCACCACACTCATCTTCAAAATACTTGCCAATTTAATCCAGGTGAATGAATACTAATAAAATCTTAGGTTCTGTTGAAATCTCTGCGGAAAGAACTGATAAGGGCTCCCTTGGGAGTAAACTGAGGAAATTCATGAGAAAAGAGCCATCAAACCCAGGAGTAAAAACAGGAGTCCCTGGAAGAGTTGGTATTTAGGGATTTGTAGTCACTCAGAGGAATGTTTAATAGGTCTCCTTGATGTCCAGAATTTCACAATGGTGCTGAATGTGTAACTTAGTTTTCTCTGCATTAATGATGTGATTATGTAGGGAACTGAGTGCGAAAGATCCTTGAGAAATGAAAAATTGCTACTGATGCACAAAGATTTTATCCTCAATTATACATTCCCTCTTCTCTTAACAAGCCCAAATCTACTCTTAGCAAAACTGTTACCCCAGTCTTACTGTCTCTGCATTCTGTCCCGTGATTAACACACTATTGCTCCCCATACATTCCATAAATTGAACACAATAATTCTCAGAACAAAATGGAATTTTCCTGAATCTATCCCATTAATACTTTAGACAACTGCTTTATGCAGAATACTCATCTTGACCACAGTACAATATTTTTGGATTAATGGATTTAGCTGTTTTTTCTTCTACATAAGAATAACATTTACAGGATCCCAATACCTTCTGTGTGTGTGGGTGTGTGTGTGTGTGTGTAGAGTCATCCCACTGTATTCACAAAGGATTGGTTCCAGGACCCCCATGGAGACCAAAAGCTGTGGATGCTCAAGTCTATTGCATAAAATGGTATAATATTTACATGTAACCTACTGCACATCCTCTTGTATACTTTAAGTGTAAGTCATCTGTGTATTATACATAATACCCAGTACAATGTAAATGCTACATAAATAGTTGTTATACTGTATTGTTTTTTATTTGTGCTATTTTTATTGTTGTATTATTATTATTTATTTAGTTATTTATTTTTCTGAATATTTTCCATATGTGGTTGGTTAAATCCACAGATGTGGAACCTGTGGAAACAAAGGGCCCACTGTGTGTGTGTGTGT
>RJWJ010049628.1:0-10179 GCA_004363605.1 Indri indri | reverse complement strand
TCAGATAAACAATGAGTAACCTTTTTAGTAAGTGTATGTCTAGTGCAATATGTCTTGTATTTTGTCTTGTAACTATATTAGAATTTTTTAATGGTTAAATTTATCATTGCATTAAAAACAAGGAAAATGCTAAACCTCTGCTACTATAAATTCAAATACATACTCCTTTCTAGCACTTAGAACTTTAATAAAATAAGGAGATCTATAAAATTTAAATGATCACTTATAATGATATTAGGGTGGCTTTGACTTACTATTTTAAAATGTTGTCATTTCGGAACACCTGAAAAGGCTGTGTGGGCTGTAGAGCCCTTATTTTCTGGCCTAGATGACAGATTTACGGTCTAATCTAGGGAAGAACATGTAAAACGAATATTAGTCTGGATGTAATGTTGCTACAAGTGGACCATAGATCTTTCCCTACAAAACTGAGAACCAACGTGGCATCATTAGTTTCATATCGCCACCAACTCGAAGTGCCCTGAGGGGTACACTGTGGTAGGGACCAGAACTCCCTGATGTTCAGCAAGGAAGTAAATCTCGATGACACCTAATCAAGTTCTCCTTTTACAAATAAGAAATAGTCGGGGTTCTGCTCTCTCTTAATCTTACATTTCATAGTCTGCAAAATGGGGCTGCCTATTTCATAAGGCTATTGTGAGAATCAAAAGTGACAAAAGCATTTTATTTGATCAAATAATTGCTATAAACTGAGGATACCCCAAAGAGAGCTATCTGAATCACATACCCAGGACTCAAAGGAAATTTAAAGACTATA
The DNA here is from genome assembly GCA_004363605.1 of Indri indri. Taxonomy (NCBI): domain Eukaryota; kingdom Metazoa; phylum Chordata; class Mammalia; order Primates; family Indriidae; genus Indri; species Indri indri. The sequence continues at coordinate 9,401 of RJWJ010049628.1, read as the reverse complement.
CCTTTTATCTTAGAGATCAGGCTAAAGGGCTTTCTACTACTAATTAGCACAAGAGAAGCCAAGGCAGGGCAGAGCCACAACCCCCAGTCCCCAATCTATTGCTTTTCCCAACTTCACCATGTTCCCCCTTAGGTAGGGGCCCATCAGCTCCATCCTAGGCACTGAAATCTGACACGATGTCCTAAGCGTAGAGATGAAGGAAAGATGGCAAGGAGAAAGGAGAAGGACACATAAAATAGAAATTAAAATAGTAACAGGATTGGCAATGCAAAGAGCAAATTGCCACCCAGGCTGTCCAAGACCAGAATAGCAAGAAATTGTTCTGATTTCCAATTTGGCATCCTTTGCATCAGTCACAGTTAGCGGTCCTCACTTGGACTCATGGTGGGAGTGGTCACTGTCATCACTGCTGCTCTCGTAAGGGATTCAGGAGGAGCTGTACAAAGGAAATCGGCCTTCCCTCCTCCAACAGAATACTCCTGTGCAACACAGAAATATCAGCATTCCTTTATTAAAAAGAGATGGTTAGCCCATAGCAATAACTGAATATATTTTTTGTACTGATCAGAACTGATTAAGATTCACTCAGCCAAAAGTTCATTTCAAAATGTATTCCTTTTGGGGAACGGCGCACGAAAGCCCTTTGGCCTGCATCGCCACGGCTGGGTGGTTGGGTAGATGGTGGACCAGATGAGAAAATGACAAAACACTTACTATTATAAGTAGCTACACCATGCCAAGAACTGTGCTAGGTGCCTTCACACACATCACCTGGCTTCAACCCTGCGGCGGTTATGAGAGTAATGATCACCATCGTCTCTGACAAAGGGGCGCACTGAGGCTCACAGAAGTTGAGTGGATTGTCAGTGGTGGCAGAGCGAGGATATGGCAGAGCTGAGATATGAACCCTGGGCTTCAGAGGGCAAATCCAGCGGAAAGCAACAATGCACGAGATGCTTCTGACGTAAGCAAACCTTGGTCTTAAAGTGCCGTTATTGGACTTTCCTTCCTGTTATGTGAAGAACAGAAAACACCGTTTTAACCGTGGAAAAGTTCTTGCAAAGCAAGCAAGGTGCAGGGACAATGTGGGAATGTGGAAGATCGGCCTTGCTTTGAAGAAGCCTTGAAGATCCAAGGAGAAAAGAAGGGGAAACTGCCCAGCCAAAGGCCAAGGAAGGAGAAGAAAGGATGAAGGCGGTGGCCAAGGAGGAGAGAGGAAGAGGACCTGGGATCCTTTGTCCCGGCCTGAAGTAAGACTCCCCGGGCAGGAGAGGGAAAGCAAGCGGGAGTCAGAAGTGCGACCGTGGGACACAGTGACCCGCGCTAGCCCAGTGTGCATCTGCTTACCAATGGGTGGCTTGAAAACCAATGCGGGAATGTACCTGTCAGGTGACAAACAAAATGGGACTAAGTGTCAACTACTGTCATCTGCACTGGTGGAACAATGAAGAGCTCTTCTTCAGCATACCCTCAGGGCAGCTCGTGCTTACACGGAATCAACCTGTGTTCTGCCTTGTACGTAAACAAAACAGGCTTTTATCCATCCCCACAGACAGAATGAAATCAAAGCCAAAACAATTGCTATGTCAGAAACAAATCCAGCACTCTTCTCTGAGATTTTAACCTTGTTTTAAGGAAGAAAAAAAAGAAAGAAAGTGAGCGTGAGAGAGATTTTGTTGTTAAAACTGGAATACTCTTTCTAAGAATGTAACAATCATGTATGAGATTAAATAAATAAAATGCTTTTAACCAAAACAGGGTTTTCAAATATTCTTATATAATTCTAACATACGGCAAAATTTAAGGGCATGCTTTTTAAAATGAGAACGATTATTATGAACTAAAAGCTACTTTGAGAACCCCATTTTATTATTCAACAAGACTCTTGACTGTGCACTGTATTACTGCGACCGATGGGCCCATTGTGACAGTGCACTGCAGCCCAGCGTGGAGATTAGAATGACAAAGCCGCTACTCCCAGCATCCCGACCACCATGGATCCCTCTAGTAACCCTGTGGCTGACACCTCACCCACAAATCCGCAGGCAGCCGGCCCAAACTGTTACATTTTCAGAAGAACTCAGTGCTCCCAGCTGCACGGCAGGCTCAGGAAGGTTCTCTGTCCTCTCGGGAAGGCGGGCATCCTAGGGAAAGTGGTCCACGCTCTCCTGCAAACAACTGCAGTGACCGTGACCGACCTGGTTTCTGACCAGCTCTCAGAAGATCGAATGACCAACCAAGCCTCAGGACCCGCTTAATTCTACAAGCTGTTTCTTTATCTGCCCTCTGGTTTGTTACCCAGCTGGAGCCCCCCGTACTTACTGGTAGCTGTTGGCATCACGTCTCTCTGCCTTTGTTCTCCTCTCCTGCCATCAGCAGGTTCCAGCGTGACTGCCCGGCAGCGGCAGCGCAGGCAGCACACTGGGTCTGAGAGGCTCAGTGCCGCAGTCAGTGGCTCCCCCTATCCAGAGGTTTTTTGTTTTTTTTTTTAAAGAGATAGGACTACCATCAACCTTAAGTGTCAGGAATGCTGCAAATGCAGCATGGATGCTCAGTGTGGTGGGGAAAACTGACGGTCAGTTCATTCTTTATTCTTTTCACTTGCAAAGATGAATTTTCAGGAGAAGGGTATGGCCAACAGAAGACTGGCTCTGTTAGACACTGGCTATGTGACCTTAGACGAGTCATACGTGGGTCTCGCCTACCTCCTGGGAAATACAATTGTGACCAGGCAATGTCCAGCCTGGAAATCCTGTCCTTTACTAAAACTAAACATCAGCAACACACTCACAGACATAATACAACATAATGTGTTTGCATTGCGTGTTTTAGCTCGCAAAGTGCTCTTCATGTGTTATTTGGATTTGGGTATGAGGTTCTGAAGGTCAAAAAAAGGCATTCACTGGAAATGTTTTTGTGGACTGGGAAATGCTATACAGTTGTAAATTGTTCTAAGCTTTAATTGGCAGTGTCAATTTAATAGTAAAAAATATTGCAGCAATAAATCAAATAGAGCCCTCTTTTCTTGCTTCCCGCAATGAGGGATGCGAAACAGCACTAGCGTTTACTCTGGTACACTGCTCCCCTGCCGCTGCCCTGTGTGTTCCGCATTACACTCTGTCAGCAGAACTGCCTACTTGAGCCACACGCATCTGGAATTTAGACTTATCTGGAACTACTGGAGCTTGGAAGCTCCCCATTGCTTCACCTCTGGGGAAAATACCTAACTCAGCTCAACTAACTCCAGACCTGAAAAGGCTCAAATGATCTCTCCTGGGGGAAGACCAGAGCAGGCCTGAAACGTCCGCACCAGCTTGGGGAGGAGAGTCCCTGCCTCTCTGCGTCTGGCCCTGCACAGGGCTGCCACGGAAGACACCAAATTGAATGGCGTTTCCTTCACATCCTAGACTCACAGATTCGTGTACGTATAATTTCCTGAGAGATAGTAGGGAAACATCCCGTTCTAACAAAATTACCATATAACAACAAATAAAGCAAGTTTCTTTCTCTCAGGAAGAAATGGTGTCTTGAGGGGGCCTTTTCATTGGATTCTCACATAGCACCATGTGGACCACCAGTCTGGCCATTGGTGGCATGCACCTGCGGAGGTGAGCCCACCCCCTCCAAGGCCACCTCAGGTCTAATGGTACCATTTCAGCTGTCACCAAATTAATTAAGCACACAACTTTCGAGTGCTTGCTATGTTCCTGGCACTTGGACACAGTCTTGCTCACCCAGCAGGGTCTTCTACTCCTGACTTTATTAGAGCCCCATAGGGGAGAAGTTATCAATTCTAAGTATGTTTAATTCCTCACTCTCCCACCTTCCAAGGAACGTGGGCACCAAGGAAGATCATTTGGTTTTGCTCAGTGCAGGGATGCGGGAGGCACAAAGTGGAAACCATGAGAAGAGCTAGTTCGTGCTGCACGGAGGGCTGGGCCAGCTAGGAGCTCCGCAGGATCCAAGAGGGACCGCAGGAGAGTGTACTCTGCAAATGGGAGTGGGCTGAGGGGAAAGGAGAGGGGAGGGAGGAGTTGAAGTGTTGCTATGACCAGGGAAACTTCTGGGAAAGAGACGTAGAAAGTAAATTTTTAGGAAGTCGTGCTGTGGACTGTGCGATGTAATTCTGGCTTGAGTACCCTCATTATGAAAAAAAGTTTTAGTATTAATAAATAATTCCTATTCCTCTTCAACGCATTTGAAGCTGGGCTTGGGAGCCTTCTGAACGTGGCGCAGGGCTGAGTCTATTTGGGTTACAAAGGGTCGGTTGCAGGGGTGAATATGCAGCTCTGCACTCTGGGCCAGAGAGCTCCTGCCTGCAGAATGCCCTGCCGTGTGGCCGTATCCTCTAACCTCTCTCTCCTGTGTCAGTGTTGCCACCGCCCAGAGGCAGGAGCACACTCTCTGCCCCACGCCTAGATGACTCCAGTTGCTCCTTTCCTGTCTTAAATCGACACATCACATCCACAGTGGCCTTTCCCACGGCTCCCTGCTTCCCCGCCCTGCATGCAGGTAGGGGGCGCGGCTCAGCCTGCCAGCCACGCCCACACAGGTGCAGCCAGTTACACGGAGTCTCCAGGTCTTGTACGGTCCTCATTTGGTGATGCGTTTTGCAATTAAATGACACCTAGACTTTTTTGTCTTAAATAACAGTTCTTGTTTTATGTTGATTACAAAGGCGATGTGTGTGTGTATTTCAGAAAACACAAGAAATATAGCCCACGGTTCCAGTACCCTAAATAACTACTCTTCATCTTTGAGATATATATATAGAGAGAGAAAATATATGTTGAACAGTTTTCTATTCGTTTTTCCCATTTAACGTTACACTGAGACTACTTTCCTCTTCCATTCTTTCAGAACATAGTTTTTGATACCTGCATGGTACTCCTTATAATTTTAGCATAATTTATTCAAACAATTTCCTGTTTGGGGGCTTTTGGGTTGATATATGTTGTTTTCAGAAAGGTTAGACCATTTTGCCTATGTACTCACACTGCGTAAAGGTGCCCAGCGAAATATTGTTTACTCAGAAATAGTGTCACAATGTAGAGCTTAAGTTTAAATACCCTCCTGAGCACTGCCTATGATATGTCTTGTTACTGTTACAGTAAATTGCACGTGTCTGTACTTGGCTTTACACACATTGGGAAGGTGGTTTCATGTGCACCACAAGCCTCTCACCCTGCCACTGTCCGGATACCATGTCACTCTCAATAAACTGTATGAGTTCAGTTACATTCATGGTGCCATTTATAGGATGTGACTGTTGTTGTCAAAAGATTTAGACTTTGTCCTAAAAATGTTAAGAAGGCAAAGGCGTCTGAATAATTAGTGAGTCACAGATCTTCCACGTTCTGGATAAGGATTGACTGTTAATGTGCCAGGTCAGAGGTCAATCTGTCTATGATGGCTACTTTCATGTGTCAACTTAACTAGGCTAAGACATACCCAGATGGCTGGTAAAGCATTATTTCTGGGTGTGTCTGTGAGGGTGTTTCCCAAAGAGATTAGCATTCGAATCAGGAGACTGAATAAAGAAAATCTGTCCTCATCAACGTGAGCAGGCATCATCTAATCTGTTGAGGGCCCAGAAAGAAGAAAAAATCAGAGGAAGAACAAATTCTCTCCCTTTCTCTCCTTGAGTTGGGACACCCACCTTCCCCTGCTCTTGGACATCAGAGTTTTTGATTTCCAGACATTCGGACTCCAGGACTGACACCAGCACCCCACCCCCACCCCCACTCCAGTTCTCAAGCCTTTGGCTGTGTGCTAGGACTTACACCATCACCACCCCTGGTTCTCAGGCCTCAGACTCGGACTGAATTATACCACCAGCTTTCCTGGTTCTCCAGTTTGCAGATGGCAGATCATGGGACCTCTTGGCCTCCATTATCACATGAGCCAATTCCCATGACAAATCCCCTCTTACATCTCTATATATGTCTATCCTATTGGTTCTATTAATATTTCCCTGGAGAACCCAAACTAATACAATGTCCTCACCTCGCCTTAAGCTGGTCCTAAAACATGATGTGAGAAAGTATTGCCTGATGCCACTGTTGCCCAGAACCGCAAAGGTTCTGCCAGGGGACAAGTCTGTGCCACTAGAGCTTCCAAAGAGCTGGCTCCACAAACGCACCAGCTCCTCCTGGATCACTCCCAGCCATTGTCAGCTGGGGTTCTGATTTTCCTTTCCAGCCACGTCATGTGGCCTGGAGACCACATGGCTTTTTGGGCTTCTTCTGCAAACTTGTGTGAGGGCTGGATTTTATCAACTCGGGAAGGGCGGTAGCTCAACCTGAGTGACATCAGCTCAATCTCAGCATCTGTACATAATTCTGGAGTCTTAGCTTTAACATCTGTGCCACGGGTTCTTCTATTATTAACTCACCTGCACATCCTGTGGTACCATCATTCTCAGTAACTGCCCGTGATGCTGAGCAGGGCAGGTGGGATTGAATCCCTACTAACCACTAACCATCTGGGCAAGTCGCTCAGGATTTTTGACCTTCGGATTCTTCATCCGTAAAATGGAAATGCAAGCATACCTTGTTTCATTGCACTTCCCTTCATTGTACTTCAAGATACTACTTTTTTACAAACAAGGTTTGTGACAACCTTGCCTTGAATAAAAGGAGCTGTCTGTATAAAGCTGAAATCATGTTCCTTTTGTCCCTGTTCCACAGTGTAACACATTACATGCAGAATGGCAGATTTTGTGTACCTTAATTACAACACACCCAATTCTGGCACACGATGCAGTGTAGGCAAAATTATAGTCGATTTTTAAGTTGATCTTGAAGCCACTCCAGTCACCTAAAGAAAAAGTGCACATCTATTTACAGGATCATCCACTCACTAGAAAAGAAACGTTGTTGTTAATAACCCAAACCTTCCTGAGGACACAAAACAAAACAGGATTTATACAATTAGGAGCTGTCTCAGATCAGCCTCCCAGATCCTGCATTAAAAAAAAAAAAAAAGTGAAAGGTAGCACATTTTAAATGTATAATAATCCACTAAAATCCTACCACTCAGAAAAACACCTTTAGCATTTTAGTGGGTATTTGTTATCCCAGGTCATTTCCTAGGCACAAACGTGTAATTAACAACTATTTTTTCATTTATTGTGTGCCCTCTAGATACCAGGCCCCTATTCCTCGTGCTACAAACAGCAGCAAACCAAACAGGCAAGGGCCCTGCCTTGTGGAGCTGACATTCTAGTGGGGAGAGACCAACTATAAACAAATACACACACACGCCAACTGGTACAAAAAGCATTACAAAAATAATTAAGCAAAAAAAAAAAATCTTCCTATCCTATCACACAAATACATTTGTCCAGGTTAATTGTGGAAATTGAACAACTCCATAGGAAAAAAATCAAATAATCTGATTAAAAGATGGGCAAAGGATCTGAATAGACATTTCTCAAAAGAAGATGTACAAATGGCCCACAGGCATATGAAAAAATGCTCAACATCATTAGGCATCAGAGAAATGCAAATCAAACCTACAATGAGATATGATCTCACCCCAGTTAAAATGACTTTTATCAAAAAGGCAATAATGAATGCTGGCGAGGACGTGGAGAAAGGGGAACCCTTGTACACTGTTGGTGGGAATGTAAATGAGTGCAACCACTAAGGAGAACAGTATGGAGGTTCCTCAAAAAACTGACAATAGAACTACCGTATAACCCAGCAATCCCACTGCTGGATATACACCCAAAGGATGGGAATCCAGTATCTAAAAGATATCTGCACTCCCATGTTTGTTGCAGCACTATTCGTAATAGCCAAAATATGGAATCGACCTAAGTGTCCGTCAACAGATGAATGGATAAAGAAATTGTGGTACATATACACAATGGAATCTTATATAGCCACAGAGAAGAATGAAATCCTGCCATTTGCAACACCATGGGTGGAACTGGAGAACATTATGTTAAGTGAATAAGCCCAGCACAGAAAGACAAATCTCACATGTTCTCACTCATATGTGGAGACTAAACATTAAAAACAATTGATCTCATGGAGACAGAGAGCAGAATGATGGTTACCAGAGGCTGGGAAGGGTAGTGGGGAGATGGGATAAAGTAGGCATGTGTACTTCTCTGGCCCCTGCTCTGAGCACAGCCTCTGTGCTCTGGGCTGCTATCCCACCCTGATGCCCCGTTGGACTCTCTCAATTCCATCTCTCACACTTTCCCCCATCAGTACTCGCCCTCCTTTCTCCCTTTTGCTCTCGCCCACAGGCCTTTGCCAATGTTGCCCCCTCTGGCCCATGAATCCTTGCCCACCCCACTGAACCAAATGGGTCTCTGTAGACTCTAGATCTCCCCCTGCACCAACAGGATGCTGGCGCCTCTCCTGGACCTCCTCAGCACCCTCGTTGATCCCTCCTCTCCTGCCTCCACCACCGCAGCGATGGCTCCGTGGATCCAAGGAATGTGTCCCCAAAACCCAAGACTGGTTCTAACCCAAGACAGTGGGTGTCTAACAAATAGGAATAAAAGTAGCTTTTTGATTAGTACTATCAAATAGTAATAAAAGCTGTATTCATCAGGGTTTCGCAGAGACACAGAATCAGTAGGAGATGGACAGATAGAAATATAGACAGATTTGCTGTGAGTATTGGCTCATGCAGTAATGGAAGCCGAGGAGTTCCACCATGCTCCATCTGCAAGTTGGAGAAGCAGGAAGCCAGTGGTGTCATTCGGTCCAAGTTTTAAGACCTAACAAGGAGGGAGCAGAGAGTAACTCCCTCTTCGAGGCCAAAGGCCTGAGAAGCTGAGGGGCGCTGGTGTCAGTCTTGGAGCCCGAAGTCCTGAGAACCAGCATCTCTGATGTCTGAGGGCAGGAGAAGATGGATGTCCCCACTCAGACGGAGAGAAAGAGAATTCACCCTTTCTGGGCCTTGTGTCCTATCTGGGCCCCAGTGTACTGTATGGTGCCCACATCGGTGGGAATAGCTCTTCTTTACTCAGTCTACTGATCCTGATGTTAATCTCTTCCAGAAACATCTTCACAGACACCTCCAGAAATAATATTTTAACAGCCATCTGGTATTCCTTAACCCAGTCAATTCTGACACATAAAATTAACCATCACAATAGCAATAATGACTGTGAAGTGAGATAGAATGTACTTGTCAACTGTGAATTTATGCACAAATGTTAGGGACCATGAGCATCCTGAACTTGGCCAGGCCCAGGACCAAGTTGTCACCCTGTCTCTGGCTCATTCTAGATGATTGTCCTTCCTTCTCCCTAGGCCCATCCTAACCCAGCTGAACACCCTGCAGTAACCAAGAAAAATCTCCCAAGCTCAAGAATGTCTATGGGTTCAGCAGCAAACGACAACCCACACAAACGTCAAGGTCAATGTGAGCGTGCA
>RJWJ010049627.1:0-10168 GCA_004363605.1 Indri indri | reverse complement strand
AACTGCCACTGGCCATTAAATAAGGTCTCATTTATGGGGGTTGGGGGGCTAATTGCTACATACTGGAAATGGAACTGTTAAAACCATTCCAAGGTTATGCTAGTAACATGAAAACTTTATTTGCACCTTCCAGTGTTGTCTACACTTTTGAATAGAGAGCTCTACTTTAATAAGCCTTCCACAGTTTTTAAAAAGAAACCTTTTCTCAAATGATGGCTTCTATTATAATAATCCTATCTCTAAAACACCACTGTTCTGCAGTAATAAATAACTCTATTAATTACAAAAAATTTACATATATAGTGTTGGTTAAAAAAAAAAAAAGACAACTTTGAAAAATGTGCACCTCAATGTCTTATAGATAACTCCTCACTCATCTTTTAGTATGTACTTTTTAGTTTAAATCACTCAATTCTGCTTCACTGTTCTAGAAAAAAATTATGAAAAGGTTCTAAAGTAGAAAATGAACATATCTTCTCACAGTTGGTCCCTTTCAAGAGATAATAGATGGTTACCTCAATCTGTGCAGTGTGGTTGGCATAATACTTTAAGGCTTCATCTCCTTCGTCTGGATCCGATCCTGGTTTGAGCATCTGCTGCAACAGTTTGTTGTGGCGCGCCAACTAGGGAGAAGGAAAAGGTAACGGTTTTAGGTCTTTTCTTCCCCTTTCCTGGGGTCGAACTTTGAAATTATTTTGTCCGCTCGTACACTTAGCTTTACAGTACTGGGGTTAATGGCAATCAGTTATAGTTCAAGAAAGCATGTCTATATTTGAAAGGCATAAATAATGAAATCACAAGGATTAGCTATTAATATTTGTTGATTAAATTTATATCTTCAATAACATAAGACTGTGCCAGGAAGAAATACAGTCATATATAATTGATATTCCCTATTATAAATTTAAGCTACACGTACATATAAGACAACTTGATCAACAGTGCAATAGATCAGTGGGTAGTCGGTAGTGAAAACAATATAAATAGTAGCTTCCTGTATGCACATAAATAGGTATCTGTATTTCAGAAGAGTTCCTCTTATGACATCTAATCAAAGCTCTACATTAGTAGCTTGAACTAAAGGCCTATGTTTCTGCAACTTGGTATGTCAACATTGGTGCTTTATGGGTATAGATTTCAATTTTATTGGAACTGAAATTGGGCATTTAAAGAATAAAAATTTCACCATAAATTATTTTAAACTGCTGGCGGTAGAAGTGATCTTTCTCATTTCAATGTCCATGGAAATTGTTGGCTAGTTCTCTGACTTTATAGATAATTAATACACATTGCCTTCAGATGTCTCTTTTATAGTTGTCATGAACAATTCCTGAAACTCTGGAATGTCTTTAACCTTTCAAATATTGTGTTAATGCCTCAAATTCCCTGAGGGCTTCTAGTGACAAAGACTCTGCCATGCGTTAATGATTCTTTTACTCCTAGCGCAGAGCCTGCCTCTGACTCCGTGCCAGGCACTATCTTAAGCACTCTAAGTACATGATCTTGTTTGATCCTACTAAGAAATCCTGGGGTAGGCACTCTTCTTATCCCTGTTTTACAGATGAGGAAACAGAGGCACGGAGAGTATAAGGAACTTGTTTGTGATAATATAACTAGAAAATAGTAGAACCAGAATTAAACCCAGGCAGTATGGCTACAGAGTCAGTATTTTATCAACATTATAGAGCAATAACTGTCTCCTATTATTCATGATATCTTAATACAAATTGTGATTATAAAGAATGGAGATAAATTTTAAACAATAATCCAGACTGTATAAAACCAAATTAACATTATCCTTGTAAGTGACAACCTGGTACATTAAATATTCATTCTATTGATTCTGCTGTAGAGCAAATCATTTTTGAAACTATTATTTTAGAATTGGCTTTCAGGGTCTCATTTATAAATCACTCAAGAAAACCATTTCCTGTTTTATATTTGCATTTTATTTTCAACTAAATGTGAATTATATAGATTTTTTTTTTTTTTTGAGACAGGGTCTCCCTCTGTCACCTGGGCTGGAGTGCAGTGGCATCATCATAGCTCACTGTGACCTTAAACTCCTGGGCTGAAGTGATCCTCTTTCTTCAGCCCCCCGAGTAGCTGAGACTATAGGCATGTGTCACTATGCCTGGATAATTTTTTATTTTTTGTAGAGACAGGGGTCTTGCTTTTGTTCAGACTCATCTCAAACTCCTGACCTCAAGCAATCCTCCCACCTCAGCCTCCCAAAGTGCTAGGATTATAGGCATTAGCCACTGTGCCTGGCTAAATTATACAGATTTTTATTACAAACCGTAGTCACGAAACTTGTGACTCGTAGATATTTCTAAAAATCTAAACAAGTTTCAAAGAATAAAATTATTTAACATTTAGGCACCTTAGCATGTTTTAAGAAGTGGCAAGAAGTAGACAGTTCTCGAAGGTAAAACTGACATGATTTGTTTACAGATTGGATCTGGGGCACAAGAGAAAAAGAAAAATTAACGATAACTCCAAAATTTCACCCAAGCAACACAAAGTTTGGAAATGCCATTTACTAAGGAAAAATGCAAAAGGAGCACACTTGGAAAAAAATCAGGACTTTGAACACATGAAGCTTTAAAAATCATCCAAGAGGAGATGAGAACCAAGCTGCTGGATATGTTTGTCAAGAGTTCAGGGCAGAGGTTGGGGCTGGAGCTGTACATTTCAGAGTCATCAGTACATGGCTGATATTTAAAATCATGAGCCTTAATGAGATTACCTAAAAGTGAGTACAGACAGAAAAAATAGGTCCACAGAACTCCAGCAGAGGTTAGGAAGATGAAAGACATCACCAAAGAAGACTGAGAACGTTGGTTAAGCAAGGTAGGAACAAAAGCAGAGCAATCAGGTGTCATGGCAGCCAAGTGAAGGAAGACGTTCAAGATGCAAAGTGATCACTCTGCATCAAATGCTGCTGAGAAGTCAAATCAAATGAAGACTGGGAGATGTCATTTGGTTTAGAAATTTGGAAATCATGGTTAAGCTTGACAGCAGTATCAGTATGTTTAGGAAGTACTGGAGAGCAAAGATCAATTGCAGTGAGTTTAAACAAGAATGGGAGGAGAAGCATAAACAGTAAGTGTGAGTATAGGCAACTCTTGAGGACTATTGCTGTAGGGAGAAGCCAAGAAATAGGACAGTATCTGGATAAAAAGGAAGGGTAAAATGGTGATTTTCTAAAATGCAGGAAATGCAATACCATGTTTATTTGATTTTGAGAGAAAGGGAACATCTGCCAGCTAGAGCAACATCTTGACTAGGTGAAAGAGGAATGATCCAGTACATTGGTAGAAGGATTTGCCTTAGATAGAAACAAATTCACCATCAGTGACAGCAGAGAATATGGGCACAGATTCAGGAGTTTGGGTAGTTGTGATGCTGGGAACACAAGGAAGTTCTTTTCTAGTTACTTTTTTCTTCTTAGTGAACTAGGAAGCTGCTAATGAGGATGAGAGAGGAGGTGTTGGATATTTGATGAAGAGAAGCTATGAAACAGTGAGGGCAAGTGAATGGACTTGGCAAATATAATAGGATTGCCAGGAAGCCTTTATGTCATTGTCAAAGTGAGGCCAGCAAACACATTTGTGTTTTCTTCTCCAGCGATGCTCAACTGTCTGGGTGCAGGCATAGAGTAGGCAGAGAGTTGTAATTAATGAGACTTGCCATTTTGTTGGGTGAGGTCAACAACACACAAAAAAGAGGCACGTGGAGATTAAGGGTTTACACAAGGAATTTAAATGGGACCATGGAATCTAAGCTGGATGAAAAAGAAAGTGAAGCCACAAGGGATAATGAAAAGGCTGTAGGATCGATGAATTATAGCTTCTAACGTAGTTTAAAAATAAAATGTGTTGGAGCTGGGATGCTAGAAGTCAGAGTGGGATATTTGAAATGGAGCTAATTGAGAGGGTGCAGGTGCAGTGATCAGTGACGACCAGGTTTTAGGTGTGCCCATGTGTCTATCATATAACTGCTTCTCAAGACTCCTCCACTACCCTGGTCCCAGCCACCATCTTCTCTCACACAGAGCAGTGCAATGGCCTTCTAATTGGTCTCCCTGCTCTCCTTGTTCCCCAGAGTCTAGCTTAATACAGGAGGCAGAGTGATCCTTTCAGTCAGACCATGGCTCTCTTCTGCTTGGAATCCTCCAGTGGCTGCCACCTCGCTTAGCAGCAGAGCCACGTTCTCACTTGCTGATCTTTTATTTACTCTCTCTCCCTATAGAAAGTAACCTTATATTCTTACAGGGTGGATTTTCACTTGTTTTGTTCACTGCTGTATTTCTAAGGCTTGGAACACATAGTAGGTGCTCAATGCATATTTGTTTAATCAACTGAATTTAAACATCAGAATTCTTTAAATCTTAAATAAGTGATAGCTTCCCAAGGTGAGATAGTAAGTTGAATAATTTCTCATTAGTTTTTTTTATTAACAAGCTTTGACTTCTTTACGGTCACTTTATAGGGTCAAAAATTGCTATAATTATTTTAAGAAATGAATAATGCTATTTTATGTGAATTAATAGTGAAAAAACCTATACAAATACTTTTCAGTTAGTATATCTTGCTTTGCACAAACATTTTAAGGCTTCTCTCCTCCCTGTAGTCTTAATGAGATGATTCTGCATTTGTCTTGTTTTACTGCAAAAAAGAGGCATTCTATTATAAAAGGCACTAAAAAAAATTAAACACCTAGGCCACCCTTCATGTGTCCAAAGTGTCAGAACAATATTTTCATTCATGATTATATAACTAATCTATACACCTCTTGGAAAATTTGAAATAAATTTTTAAAAAGTAATAAAAACCAAATAGAGCTAATTGCACCATTTTTTCTACCTGGGCACCTTTTATATTCCTTGTGACTGAGGGCCTTTCCTCACCAAGCAGCCTTGTTTGCTTTTCCCTGTTCCATGTTCAGAGAGTGCCCTGCACATATCTATATAATGAAATCTCTCATGTTGTGTCTTAGTAACTGTTATTTCTCTCCAGTGGGCTGTGACATCCTTAAAAAAAAGGCCTGGTCTTATTCATCTCTGTATTCTCAGAGCCCAGAACTGAACTTGGTACATAAAACAGACTCAGTGAAGAAATGGGTTAATAAATGACATACATTCATCTGTTTAAATGGGCAAGGACTCAAGTCTCAATAGATTTTCTCTCTGTTTCCTCCTCTATAAAGACGAAGGGCAAAGAAATCAGAAATTATAAATGAGATGATGGTACAAATTCCAATGTTTGCAGAAACAAGGTATTTTAATATTTTTCATCATTTCATAGTTATTTATGGACTCATACTATACTCACATTTTCTTGTTTCATAGTTATTTATATACTTATATGTCCATAAATATTTACAGATTTCTGTACATGTTTATCAGATATCTTCGGATAGATTGTAAGCTATTTGGAGAAAGGGACTGGGTATTCATAAATGTTGACTGGAACCCTATATGATAAAGCAAGGATAGTATCCTTATTATATAGGCAAAATATAAAATAATTAAGGAATATCTCAATGACTCTGAAATGCACAAAAATGACTGGTATCAATATAGAACTTTCTTGGTACAAATTAACAGTTCACTAAAAGCACAATACAATGTCTCAGAGAGCAATTAACATATGCTCAATAGTTTTTAAAAGATTTACTCCCCTATGTATGCAATTCTATTAAAAATTCTATAGAATGACAGTCCTGTCAACGAAAGACATTCAGTTGCCTCAGTTATGGGCTCTTTAGCCATATTTTGTCTACTATACCCTACCAGGTACCCTTTTATATGACTTCAAAAAAAAAAAAACAAAAAGCCAGCATCCAAAGAAGCAATAGCAACCCGAGCAATATAGTGAGACCCCATCTCTACAGAAAACAGAAAACTTAGCTAGGTGTGGTGGCGGACGCCTGTAATCCCAGTTACCTGGGAGGCTGAAGCAGGAGGATTGCTTGAGCCCAGGAATTTGAGGTTGCAATGAGCTATGATGACACCACTGCACTCTAGCCTGAGCAACAGGGCAAGACCCTATCTTAAAAAACAAAACAAAACAAAACAAAAACACAAAGAAGCAATAGCACCAGTAACTATTATGTACTTTGGAAACCAAAGATAAAAATGCTTGGTAAGTTTCTAGACAAGTATGGCACATCTGGGGAGAATTGTCACAGTAAGAAATCTAATTTAAATTCTAATTAAAAACTGAAAAACAGCTAATGAAGATATTCAAGGACAGCCGTCTCAAGATATCCAACTTTACCATTGACAGAGACTCTCACAATAGGACCTGAAATTAGCTGATGTCACTATACAACATGGTGCAGAAAACCAACCAACAATCAATATTAGTAATAATGAGAGTTTGAACCTAGGCAACTGCACTGAATGTTAAAAGGGAGTAATGCCATAGGTGAGAAACCTCAGAGTTCTAGAAACATTTGTAATCCACAACAATTGTTATGAACCAAAATAGCAGCAATTGTTTTATATATGGTGTGGAAATGGTGCCTATCTACTTAGTGTGAGATGTCAAAAGAATTTTACCAATAAAGAACACTTACATCAGGTCATTACTACAAATAGGAATACTAGGCCTGTGATAATTTATCACACATCATAATATTAAAGTTTTACAACAAAATGCAATATAACACAGGGACAGATACAGTATATGCATATTTATTAGTGAGGAAGAGATCCATAGAATTGGTGGATAGTTAGTCTTATGAAAGAACAAAGGTATATTCCCCACGGGGAAAGACTATTGAGAAGGCCTAGAGATTCTTTCATGATGTGTTGGGAAAAAATCATGCACCTCATTATCAATCATGACACATCTGTGATTTAGTTAAATATAGAAGCAAATGCTAAATAAAAATAAAACCATGTATATGTATATATTCATAAAATACATACACACACACACATAAATATAAACATTATACCTAAACACACATAACTTGCAGCAGGGTCTTTGAGCAACACCATGTAGCTTTTGAAGCCAAGATTGGCAAATAAAGATGACAGACATGGGCTTTTCATTTTCACTGGATCCTTTATTAAACGACTTCACATTTATCTTCTTATCATTAGGATGTTAATGTTCCTTTCAGTTTGGATTCAAGTAAGGATAGAGTAAAAAAAATCAAGAGATTGCACTTGAATGATATTTAATAATGATTGCTCCTAGGTTCTTTCTATCTGTGGATTTTTTTTTTGTATAAGTTCTGCTTTTATGAATTGCTAAAACTATGACACAGCAGTTGGCTTTCCCAAGATCACGAAGTGAGCTGGAGCCTGAAGTCAGAATACTTGTGTTGTAAGTTCATGTTAATAATTGCACAGTGCTTTCCTACCAAACACTGTTCCTATTTGAAGCAGGGGAAATCAGAAGAGGACATAAACTAGTGTTTTACTTATCCTGATGTGTAAAATATGGAAACCCTCTGTTTTAAAAACATCTGTTTTCCTTTGATTTTGTGATCCTATTTTGTGCAAATCACAGTTCTAGCTACTGTGCAATTAGAGAGATAAGCAGACGTATTTTCTTCTTTTAAGCAAGCTGCTTTCTAGCTGAAGGAATTAAAACGATGGAAATGTAATTAACATTGAGGGCAGAAAGGGCAGGATTACAAGGAATCACATGTGATTTGGTGGCACTAGGAAAGGAATTATGTAAGAAATACATCTGATAAAGGTTTTAGAGAATGGATAAAGTGTCCCCAGGTAGATAGGAAGAAGAAAGGATGGCACGAGGATGCAATTCTGCATAGAGAAAGGCATCCACAGGTGCCAAGTCACAGGGACGGGAAGTGACAGGCGGGACTGGGAAGAGAATTTGCAGCCACACTCAGTGCCTGTGAGGAGTTCAGACAGAGAACACTGTTGGAGAGTGAACTGTGTCCAAACCGAACCAACGAGATATCTATGCTCAAATCCTAACCCCTGGCACCTATTAATGTGATCTTATTAGAATTAGGATCTGTGCAGATGTATTAATAACAAAGTTAAAAGGGGCCATACTGGATTAGAGTAGGCCCTAACCCAAGGACTAGTGTCCTTATCAAAAGAGGGAAATATGGACAGAGACACACAAGGAGAAGGATACGTAATAGCACAGGACAGACTGGAGTGATGTAAACCAAAGGATGCCCAGAATTGATAGCAAACACCAGAAACTAGGAAGAGCAAGGAAGGGTCCTTCCCCAGAGCCTTCAGAGAGAGCATGGCCCTGCTGACACCTTGACTTAAGACTCCAGCCTCCAGACCTGTGAAACAATAAATACCTGCTGTTGTGAGCTACCAAGTTTGTGGAAATTTGTTATGGCAGCCCTAGGAAGTTAACATAAACATAATACAAACCATAAAGGAATTTTTCTCTTACCTGTGGCAAGATAAACTGAGATTCTCTTAACCATGCCTTTCCCTTCTATCACAAAAGGAATTTCGGGATCAGAGAGGATCCATTTGGGAATGGTGCCATCTGTCCAGAGCTACTCTCAGGACTGTTCATAAAGAACAAAGACCAAAGAAGAAGTAACTGTTCTTCCAGAATATTGATGCCTGAATTATTATTCAGTTAGGAGTAGGGTCGAAGTCATGTTAAAAAGAAGAAAAGGCTTTCTCACATGAGACTGAACTGTGTGGTCTCAGCAAGAAAATATTCACGGTGGCAGGCAGTGTTTGCACTTAGGCACTTTAGAAGGAAGTTGACTTCAGGCACTCCTAGCAGACAGGTGTCAACCCTAGTCAGCAGAATCCGAGCAGCAGGAAACCCCCAGTAACATCCAGCAAAAGTCTGAGGCTAAACAGTCCACAACACATGTGCCGGGCAGTAAGCAAGGACTCTTCTCTCAAGGAGGGAACAGTAGTTTCCCCAAGGACAGGAGTGAGATCATCAGAGAGTGGAAGGAGGAAGGGAAAAGCTGGGAGAGGAAAATGGGGAAGAATATTAGAGATGGACTATCGGAAGAGATGAAAGCACTGATTCCCCCCCAAAGAGTACAGTGGAAGGGATTGCCTGGGAAAAGTAACAAATCTTGCTCTTTCTTAAAAAGTTAATTTTTGTCCTTTTTTTTTTTGTCTTTCTCAGACACCCTTGTTCTCTAGTCAAGCACAGCTGTTCATATTGTCTTGAGCAGATTTGGGATCGGAATGGAAAGAGAAAGAAACAATGTTCATTTTTCTGAATTTCCAAAGTAGGCTCTTGAGAATCCAGAGAAAGCCCCAAAGAAAGCATGGCCAAGAGGAAAACATGGCGGTGGACAGGAAAGAGAAGAGGGGTGATCATTCTAAGGAATATGGTTTGACAAGCCTGGGAAAGAGACAGTACGAACTCCTGAGCACCTTGGAAAGACAGCTATGGAGGATTTGTGGACCACCAGACCAAAGACCGACAGACTAAAAGGAAAGCATGAGATCTCAAGGCTGCTTTCTGCCTACATGCACACGTACACACACACAACTATAGAGAAGTAAGGAACTGGTCCCTTCCCTCCCCACAGCAGTATAGAAGGAGGGATCCTAGAATGCGAGTATTACTCACTATAGCATCTTTACTCAAGGAGTTTAAAAAACATTATGAGCTCCATCCAATATCTAAAATAAATCCACTAAGGTTCTTAAAAAACAGTTAATTATTTCCATGATAATAGTGACCAAACTAAGATAAAGATACGTGCAAAATAACAAGAAATTTGCCGGATTTAAAGAATAAAACAAACAACTCTTGCCTTTCAGATGATCCAGACTCCTATTCATTAGGGTCTATCTTAAATTACAATAAAAATCAATAAAAGATCTTCAGTGGTTATAGTAAATAAATGACTTATGATAGCTCAACCCTTGAAGCAGGGCAAAGAAAGAGAGAAAAAACAAAGTAAATGGTCCACAAAAACAATGCATTTTTAAATAATCCAAGGCAGTTTTTAGCAAGTAAGCTGTGTTTATACTATGGGTTTGATAGAAAGCATTACAAAGTGTTGTGATGATGAAGCTAGCTTTCCTACTGATTGCTAACACTCATCCTAATAGAATGGTTCTCAAAATGGGTTCCCTGGAACAGCTATCTGAGGATCACCTGGGAGCATATTAGAGATTCAGATTCTCAGGCCCCACCTCAGCCCTTCTGAATCAGAAACTCTG
>RJWJ010049626.1:0-10186 GCA_004363605.1 Indri indri | reverse complement strand
AGAAGAGGTGCTATATCACCATTGAGAAATACAGAGCTTTTAAAAGGAGTGCCCCTCAGTTCTAGGCTATTGTGGTTAACTATTCTAATCATCCCATCTCTGCCAAAGACAAAGCCCCACCTAGGCCCCCCTAGAGGGCTGGCGCTGCCTGGGATGGTTGAGTTATCTCTTGTAGCAAAGGACTTAACTTGCCTAAGGGATGCAGGACAGGCCTCAGTTCCCAAAAAGAGTGGGGGAACTTTTAAAGAGACAGAAAATATTTTTGCCATTTTGTTTTCAGGCCCTTTACCTCTGTTAAACATTCCCCACTCTCAATTTTAGGCTTCCATATCTGTGGGAGGAGGAGCAACTACTGTGTTACAGTGGTTTCCCACATGATAACTAAATACTCCAATGAAAATATGTGGATGCTTTTTCTTAAAAACATTAGCAGCCAGGTGACAGACGAAACTTTAGAATGCCGATGCTTTCTCAATTCTTGAGGATTTCCATAATGCACGAGGAATATGTAGGGAGGATATTCCTTAAAGTCAAATATCTATAATAGGAATACACGTGTCCTTCTTCCTCAAATCTCCTGCTAATAAAACACATAATTTATTGCGTGTGTATTAACTTCTTAGGTTTTCAAAATACTTTTCCATATCAGTGCATATGGTCCATATACTAAGGAAAAATGAGCCTATCTTATCATCTCCACACTTGGATTAGAAACTTAGATTCAGAGAGATGAAATGACTTTCTCAAGGCCATTACAGAAAAGGAATTAAAATAGTCTTCTAAGACTAATCTGTCTCTTGAAATAATGAAGACTTACTCTGAGAAGACAAATGTATTTGATAATTTATGAAATCAGAAGCTGTATCAAAAAATATCTGTTTAGTGGCTAAGTTTATTAATTTCCCACCTATTGGACATCCCCTAGTGCTATCTCCCATACCTCCAAAACTCAATATTATAATTTTCATTACTGTTGTATTGTTAATATTGTTATTCACATAGCCAAACATTTTCATAACTCCTTAGTCTATAGCCATCAACACGTTGAGTGGTATCCCTACTCAGCTTGCCCACCAACTGATAACACCCATATCCTCTTTTTCTTTCACACACCAAATTCAATAATTCACAAAGTCCTGCCAATTCTGTCTCTCTAATAGCACTTATCTATATTCTGGTTTTCATCCTGACACTCAATGTTCTACTTCAGTCTTCTATTACCTCTCACCAGGACCCTTAACGGTTCTCCTTGGGATCAAGTTTTACTCTCCCCAAATAGTCCTTTAAACTGCTGCCAGAGTGAGTCTTCTTAACTCTGACCTCCTCCCACAAAAACAAAACAACAAAAACTGTGATAATACTCAACCACCTTTACTCACCTCCAGGACAAAGTCCAAATTCCTTAGTGCAAGCAAAACAAGTCCTTCACATTTTGAAACAACCTTCTGTCAGAAGATTTCTATATTTTTTTTCTGTGCACTGCAAGGATAAGAGTAGATGATTTCTAAGATTTTCTTCCAGCTCTGACATTCTGTGATTCTGTGATTTGCTAAAGGAAATAGTGCTTGGGAGACATTACAAAAACCCCTGTTTCTTAACTTTCAGAAATATTTTTGTCAGGTAGAAGAGTGAGTTCTAAATACAAATCAGGGAAGTTTTGCCAGTCAAGACAGAAGGCATGCTATCCACTCAAGTGGAACAAACCAATCTAAAGAGAATTTCATTTTTCCTCCAAGCTGCAAGCTGCAAATCAACATTAATATGATTTCTTACCAAGGAGCACTGCATATTCAGGACCATTAGGCTGGGTGATCTAAGGGGCTAAATTGATAGCTGACGTTATTAGTTACATTAGAAATTAGTTAGTTGTAGTAGAAAAAATAATGTGGCACAATACATTTGCAAAAAGGAGCTTGAGAAGGCTATTAACTGATAGAACTGTCACGGAAAAGACAGAAGCCTCCCATATTCTCCCTTCCCATCTATCTTTCGTGTATCAACTCAAAGACCCTCTTTTCAAATGCCATTTTCCTCATGATATCCTGCAATGGGTCCGAATTAGATGTATTTAAATAGTGACTGAATGAAATCTATTTCATCATTAATGTGATTGGTTAGGCAAAAACCGATGGCTCTTTCAGATTAATCAACTGTTCAGTGGATTCTGTGACCACATATAGACACAGTAGGCTAGTGTAACAGATCAAACTGGAGCCCCATTTAAATTAAAGACTGATTCTCCTCTTCCTTGGCTTCTCTAGGTCTCTCCTTTCAAAGGCAGCCTTGGGCCCTCAGCCCTTTAGGCATGCTGCCAGGCCAAAGTAGGCATTGTAACCAAGCTCTGGGAATCACTGCATTTTATGCTCTAAGAAATCCAGCAACATTTTCCCAAGCTTATGTATCATTCACAGAGAAACAAAGAGAAATAGAACACAATTCAGGTTTGTGAAAAAAGGTCATTTAAAATAGCCAACCCTTTCTTGGATGGGAAATCATAGGTTCTGTCTATATAGCAAGAGGAGGAAATGTAGATATTTTAGAATAAACATGTTAGTGAGGAAATTTTTTAGGCTTAAAAAAAAACTCAACCTATTGAATGGAGAATAGAAATGAGCTGCATTTTCTACTCAGCTCAACAGAAAAGCAGAGCTATAAATTCCAGATTTGGGGTTTTACCATGGCTCTAACTGCAGACATTTAGGCAAATTTGACAATTAGTAAACATTAATTGCTTTAAGTTCTATTTTAAATTCTTTTTCAAAGATTATTTTAAAAATAAAAATTTTAAATACAACTTAATATTAAAGTGCAATACTTATTTCAGAATATATATTACTTGATCAGAACACAACAATTAAAGTAATGTGGAAAATTCTATAAAACTGACTCAAAACTCATTGTTCACTGAATTTTGGAACTTAAATCTCACCCCAAGTAAAGAATATTATTTTGTCCTAGAAAAAGCCTAACCAAGACCCACATGCTGAATTATAAACATGAACGGTGAGCAATGGTAAATTATTTAAAATCTCTTGTAGATTTAGGGAGAGAAGTCAAAACTATGCTTATATATTTTTTTTCCATGAAACGTTTTCTGACATGGGGTGGTTGATAGTAAAAGAGGTTTTTAGTTATTATGATTGAACTACACAGATTTGGTCCACATCTTTAAAGCCAAGAAAAATGAGAGTTAAAGAAATATGAATGGGAAAGATTCCTACTTTTCTTAGTTTCAAGAAGTTGGAGAACATTTTGTATGTTTGCTTTTCTTTTCCACTGAATTTTCAATTACTTATGGATAGTGTTCCAAATTTGCAGATGATCAGTGATCAGCATTTTAATTTCCTTTATTAAAATAAATGAAAAAAATTAAAAATATATTGGATTATGTCCATAAAGCTGTGAGCACTGGATATAAAGTAAATGAGAAACTTAAGATCTAAATGAATGTAAAACAATTTCACCAAATAAGAGACAATTCCAATCTCCATTCGATACACTAAGGAAATTTTGCTAGTTGAAAATTATTTATAACAAATGGATGAATAAAAGATTAGAGATTATCTTTTAAAAACATTTTTTGAGCTGTAATACACATACTATAAAATTCATATATAAAATGTGAGTTTTAAAAAAACTCACAATTCAGGATTCCTTTACTATATTGAAGATGTTGTGCAACCATTACCACAATATAAATTAGGGTATTTCCTTTGTTTTTTCTCAGCTTTATTAAGGTATAATTGACAAAAATTTGTATATACTTATTAATATGATATACAATATGATGTTTTGATATATGTATATATATTGTGAAATGATTAAATCAAGCTAATTAAGATATACATTGTTTTGCATACTTAATGTTTTTTGTGGTGAGAACATTTAAGATCTACTTTTTTTGAAATTTTCTAGTATACAGCACATTATTTTTAACTATAATTATCATGCTATAAAATAGATCTCCAGAACTTATTCATTCTGCTAACTGAAACTGTGTTCCCTTTAATCAACATCTCCCCATTTCTCCCCACTCCCAGCCCCAGGCAAACAGTATTCTACTCCCTGTTTCTATAAATTCAACTTTTTTTGATTCCACATATAAGTGAGATCATGGAGAATTTGTCTTTCTGTACCTGGTTCCTTTCCCTTAGCATAATATCCTCCAGCTTCATCCACGTTGTCACAAATGACAAGATTTCCTTCTTTTTTGAGGTTGAGTAGTGTATCATTGTGTGTGTGTGTGTGTGTGTGTGTGTGTGTGTGCATGCATGTGTATCACATTTTCTTTATCCATTCATCCATCAATGGACACTTAGGTTGTTTCCATATCTAGACTATCATGAACAGTGCTGCAATGAATGTAAGGAGTGCAGATATCTCTTCAATGCACTGATTTCACATCTTTTGGATATATATTCCGAAGTGGAATTGCTGGATCATATGGAAGCTCTATTTTTAGTTTTTTTGAGGCACCTCCATACTGTTTTCCATAATGACTATACCCAATTTACATTTCCACCAACGATATACAAGGATTTACTTTTTTCCACATCCGCACCATTCATCTTTTGTTTTTTTTGATAATGGCCATTCTAGCAGGTGTGAAGTAATATCTCACAGTGGCTTTAATTTGCATTTTCTCAATGATTAATGGTGAACATTTTTCATATACCTGTTGGCAATTTGTGTGTCTTCTTTTAACAAATGTCTATTTAGGACTTTTGCCCATTTTTAGTTAGGTTATTTATTTTCATACCATTGAGTTGACTTCTTTATATATTTTGCATATTAACCCTCTATCAGATGTTTGGTTTTTGAATATTTTCCAATTTCTTAGGTTGACTCTTTACTTTGTTGCTTTTTTTCCCTTTGCTGTATGGAAGCTTTATAGTTGGATACAATTCTATTTTTCTAATTTTGCTTTTGTTACCTATGCTTTTGTTGGCAAATCCAGAAAATCATTGCCAAGACTAATGCCAAGGAGATTTTCCCTATGGTTTCTCCTAATGGTTTTACACTTTCAGGTCTTATGTTTAAGTATTTAAACCATTTTTAGTTTATTTTTGTATATGTTATGAAATTATGGTCAGTTTTATTCTTCCACATATAGATATCCAGTTTTCCCAACAACATTTGTTGAAGAGACCATCCTTTCCCCATTGTGTGTTCTTGGTATCTTTGTTGAAGATCAATTGACTGTAAATGCATGAATTTACTTCTGACTTCTCTATTCTATTTCATTGGTCTAAGTGTCTGTTTTTATGACAGTACCATGCTGTTTTTATTATTATAGATTTGATATATATTTTGAAATCATGAACCCAAAAGGAAATTCTATATATATTTGCAGTCACTCAAATATTACTTTCAAAACATCTTGCAAAGACTCAGTGTTCCTATGTACTTTCTCATTGTATGGCATTCCAATAAATAACTGAATCAACTGATTTAGGAAATGAGGTTTTTAAAAGTATTGTGACCGAACCGGGGAAAATCATAATATTAGCTGACATTATCTGTGAACTTCTATCAAATGTTTTTAATGAATAAGCTAAACAGAAAAAAAGCTTCATTTAATGCATTTGAAGAAGCTTGAGGAAATTTATGTCAATATGCTAGTATAAGCTCTTTCTTGCATTAATTAACAAAATGAAAAAAATTGTAAAATACTGAAAAGCATTTAAATATTCCTTTACCTCCATCTGAGTGTTGTGGATTTTTGTGTTTATCTTACCAAAGAACTGGGATATGTAATTTTCGGTGTAGGCGTGGTGTCAAAACATAATAAAACAAAAGCATCCACTGTTGTGTATAAACTGAATTGTGTCCTCCTAAATTCATATGTTCAAGCCCTAAGACGGATGACACTGTATTTGGAGATAGGGCTTTTAAAGAAGTAATTAAAGGTGAATGAGGTGTAACAGTGGGGCCCTAATCCAATATGATTGGTGTTCTTATAAGAAGAGAAAGAAATAACAAGGATGCACACAGACAGAGAAAAAGCCATCTGAGCACACAGTAAGGTAGTTATCTGCAAGTCAAGGAGAGAGATATCAGGAGAAACCAGTCCTTCCAACACCTTGATTTTAGATTTCTAGGCTCCAGAACATTAAGAAATAAATTTCTGTTGTTTAAGCTACCAGTTTGTGGTACCTTATTTTGGCAACCATAGAAAACTAATGCAACCGCTAAGACAAAAGTATTTAGAGTTCTTGAATATGATGTCTTAAACAAGGATACAGTGTAGTTATTTTAAATTGCCCTAGTCTTACAGAGGGTCTAAAACCTAAAATAGTGGCAATTGTTGCAAGAAAGGACATGAAAGCTGGGTCAAATAATATTTAACTGAGTTTTCTACTAGTTAATGGAACAAAGAGTAGGTAGCAAAGATAAACTGGAACATAATAAAAAGTAAATAAAATGAATTTGACAGTCATGGAAACTTTGAAACTGAGAGTTCTTTTATTCAAATTATAATTTGTATTCATTTAATTGATGTTTATTGAGAGCCTACTATGTGCTTAGGCATTATGCTAGTTGCTAAAAATACAGAAATAAAAACAACTATTCCAGTTACTAACCTTATAGAACATGTAGTATAGTGAGAGAAATAGAAATAAACAAATAAGCACAGAGATAACAATTAAAATTTGTGTGTAGGTATACAAAATAAATGAAGGTGTTCAGATGAGCATGATACCATGGACTATTTTAAATTGAGGATTCAGTGAATATTTTTTGAAGAATTTCAGGTGAAAGATGAGTATAATATAGCCCTCTGAAGAATGGAAGGAGTATTTCATGTGCAATGAAGGTGCCAGAGTGGGACAGGGTTTGAGAATGCTCTAAATGAGCATCCTAGCATGGCAACAGCCCCCCAAAACATGGAAATTGACTATAATCATACTCTAAGATGACAGGACACCTGTTGGGTAGATCTCTCAGCTAGTAAAGAATGGCATGAGTTGGCCCACCTGGCGGGATTGTGGCATATTAGATGTGGAATCCAGGAGTCATCTTTTGGGTAAAATCAGACACTATACTATTGGAAGTATAGACATGTCAAAAAGACTTGTCAAAAATCAGGTTGAAGAGACACTCACTAGCTATATTTAGGATAATTTGAACTTAAAAACAGAAAATAATGGACTATAATCCATGGAATTCATGAGTTTACACTGATATAAAATAATACTGAGATATATAAAAGATATTTAAAAAGCTCTTATTAGATATCAATGCTGGTATCTTGATTTTAGACTTCTCACCTCCATAACTTTGACAAATAATTTCTGTTTGTGCTATTGAATTTATTGAAACTTCTTATATGAGCACAAAGTAAGACATGCCACATTTTGAAATAACCTGCACAAGAAGAAAAAATTAAAGGAAAATTAAAACATGACACCAACCAAAAACAAATGCAACAAAATAAAAACTTGATAAAATTAGGCTCTAACAAAAGTAAAAAGTTCTACGCATCAAAGGACACAATCAACAGTGTGAAAATGAAAACCATGGAGTGGGAGAAAATATTTTCGCATCATATTTTTGACAGGGAGTTACATATAAGGAACTATAACTTAACAATCAACAAACGTGGATAAGAAATGGACAAAGGATTTGAATAGACATTTCTCCAAAGAAGATATAAGAATGGCCAATAAGCCATGAAAAGATGCTCAACATCACTAATCAGTAGGGAAATGCAGATCAGAACCACAATGAGATAACACTTCACACCCATTTGGATGGAACTACCAAAAAAGAAAAATGAACTGAAAATAACTGGTGTTGTCAAGGATGTAGAGAAGTTGAAACCTTTGTGCACTGTTGGTGGGAATATAAAATGGACAGCATCATGATTATTTCTCAAAAGAGTAAAAATAGAATTATCATATTATCCAGCAATTCTACTTACAGATACTCGACTAAAAGAATTAAAAGAAGGAACTCAAACAGATATTTGTACATCCGTATTCACAACATTATTCACAATAGCCAAAAATGTGGTAGTAACCCAAATGCCCACTAATGGATAAATGTATAAACAAAATATGGTATATAGATACAATAGAATTTTATTCAGACATAAAAAGGAAGGATATTTCTGATACATACTAAAACATGGATAAACCTTGAGGACATTATGCAAAGTGAGATATGCCAGTCACAAAAGGACAAATACTGTATACAATTCTACTTATATGAAGTACAGGGAGCAATATGATTCATAGAGACAAAAAGTAGAAGGATGGCTACCAGGGGCCAGGGTTTGGCAAAATGGGGATTGAGATTGGTTTGCTCATCATTCTCCAGTTCCTTGATATAACTCTGTTTAGAAATAATGTGATGTTTCATATGCTCAGACAGTAGGTGTCTTAGCAGCTGTTCTCTTCCTGTCTTGGCCACAGGAAGTATGTCATGATCACACCACACAGCACTTCAAACTAGAGTAGAGATGTTGAGTTAGTCTGTTTTATATTGATATAAAGAGATACCTGAGGCTGGTTAATTTATAAAGAAAATATGTTTATTTGGCTAATGGTTCTGCAGGCTGTGTGAGAAGCATGCTGCCATCATCTGCTTCTGGTGAGGGCTTCATGGGGCTTCCAATCAAAGTGGAAGGTGAAAGGGAACAGGTGGGTCATCTACGGATAGAAGGAACAGGAGGGGGTGTGAACCTCTTTAAAAAAACATCTCTTGCTTGAATTAACCAAGGGAAAACTCACTCATTACTGTGGAGAGGGCACCAAGCCATTCATGAGGGATCTTCCCCCATGGCCCAAACACCAGCCCTTGCCTCCAACATTGGGGATCACATTTCAACATTAGAGTTGGAGGGGACAAACCTCCAAACTGTATCAAATAGTCCCCATTGCCAGGATGGTTTATTTGAATTTTTTCTTTCACATATCCATTTCATCAAGCAAATAAAGCCAACCAGTTCTTTGGCAGATAATCACCAACACGCCAAAGCTTAAATGAATTTGCCACATTTCAACAAGTTGTATAGACATAATGTAGCGAAAGGATAATTTCAGCTGAAGTAATGCCAGTTCAGTAATAGTAAAATCTAGGCTAAGTAAAATTTAAATCACAAAATGCAGAAATATCTGATGAATTTATAAGTGGAAGGACAAGAAGATAAAACATTGATGAAACTAAATTGAATCATAGTTCAAGGGAACACTGTGATTGTTAAAAGCCTTCAAGTACAGATATCTTCCACTGTATTCAAGTAATCCATTGTTAAAAATCATTCTGCAGGAAAACCCTAACCGAGAGTTAATTTTTCATTATTTCAAATGGGAAAAATATAATGCATTTTATATCAAACCCAAACTCATATTCAACTTTCTTTAAGGTGATTAAAATGGTAAAACACATATATAAATAATAGTTATCATTTAGCAAGTAAAATGCATAAAAATTTCTTTATGATTACCAAAAATTAAATGTTTTTATTATTAATATTATTTTAAATTGAACAATCATAATTATATTATATTTATGGAGTACAGCATGTTTTGATATATGTATACATTGTGGAATGATTAAATCCAGATAATTAACTTATCCATAACCTTATTTCCTTAACATTTTTGTGGTGATACATCTGAAATATACTCTCTTATTCTCAAATATTAAAATGGCTTTAAACAGTTTCTGTGTGTGCCATAACATAGTCTCTCTTTGCACAAACAATCTTCATAACTCACATCCACTTTTTTGACAGTGTAGATTTTAAGATGTCTATATGTGATTATGACATTGTACAAATTATATCTGGAATTTAACTCAAAAGTTTAGCTGAAAATATTGTATTGAGTTTTTGTGGCCTAAGTATAAAAATTTCTTTTAAAACAGTGTCCAGAAAACAAACAAAAAACCATTATATTGAGAAACAAATATGTTCTATGAAGTTTGGGTATTAATAGCCAGACAGTATTATGTGGAAAAACCATAACAAGAAAACATTCTAGGGGGAGAAAAATGGCGGAGTTAAGGCAGCCTCCTGGTTCCCTACCTCCAGAGAAAGAGATGTAGATCTCAGTCTGCTACACACGACCGGATCTCTCTCCTGCAAAAACAGCGAGGTGAATCGGTGGAGATTCAGCGGGGGACACACAAATCTGGAAAAAGAATAAGGCGAACGGGAGATTGGAATGCAAAACCTGGA
>RJWJ010049625.1:0-10182 GCA_004363605.1 Indri indri | reverse complement strand
GGGGGTGGCTCCACCGCGGCAGCCATTCCGCTTCCTCCTCCCGCCGCCGCCGCCACTGCGTCCTGTCAGCGCCGGTTGCTAGGTGTGGTGCGGCGGGAGGGGGCCGGAGCCGGCGGCCGCGGGCGGGGACGGGGCGCTCGCCCTCTCCCCGGGTGGCGGCAGAGCTGGCGGGGACGCGGGGCCGGGGGCTCTGGGCGCCTGCCCCTCCCCCGGGAGCCCCCGGCCTGGCGCGGAAGCCGGGGCGCTGCGGGCTGAGGTCCTGGGTGCGCCCGCGGGCCGCGCCCAGCGCCTCGGGGCCGGGCCGCCCTGGAGGCCCCTGCGGCTGCGTCCGCTGGAGAGCAGTCCCCCGGGGCCCGCGGCCGGCATTTAAATACGCCTGGCTTTGCGATTTGCCTTTCAAATGGTGCTAGGCCCGAGGAGCGCCGACTGTGCCCGGGGATCGGCGACGGCCTGCGCAGCGCCCCGGGCGCGGGGACGTGGGGAGGGGGCGCCCCGC
This sequence comes from Indri indri, assembly GCA_004363605.1. Lineage (NCBI taxonomy): Eukaryota > Metazoa > Chordata > Mammalia > Primates > Indriidae > Indri > Indri indri. The sequence continues at coordinate 9,686 of RJWJ010049625.1, read as the reverse complement.
GGGGCGGCTGGTTTCCCTTCACGCCCAGGACCCGGGCACATTTCAACAAGTCCTCTAATTCGCAGAAGCCCTTACACACATTTACACACTTCTATCCCGAGCCCCTGCGAAGGAAGGTGACTCAGGTTCATCTGGCTCAGGCGATCCAGCCACCTGCGGAAGGTGTGGCCGGCGCCTACAGGTTGTCCTGCGTGGGCTAGGAGGTGAAGGGGCCGCGTGATGTCTCAATGGGGCTGTCTAATCCAGACAACCTGTAAATTGCCCTAGGAAGTCAAAATGAATGCCATGGATTCAGCCATGTGGATGCAGCTCACGTTTCTACAAAGTTGAGAGAATAAATCACGACTGCTGTGTGTTTATGCACGAATAAAACGGGGCAGAGCCTTATGCGTCTTTGCTTAGTATAACGCTGTCTCTGCACATAGTGGTTGCTTAATAAATGTTGAATGCTTAAAATGGGATTTGATGGGCTTTCTGGAATGGGAAATAATCATGGAAAATGTCTACAAAACGTCTTTAAAAAGATAATTTTGATGAGTAATTGTCCAGGTTTTGGAACTTTTGAAACGTCCAGGTAATAGTTTCCTCCATCTCCTCTGATAAAGGTGTGACAGAAGAGCTAGGCAAGTTTTGGTTGTTTTAAAAGTAATTTAATGGAGTAACAAATTTGCTGATTCATATCATGATTGAATAGTCATAACTGAAAGTACTTGAAAGTAAAAATGAGGGTTTTCATAATGGGTAGCTTAAAATAAAGCTAAAACTCCAGTATTCCAAATTGCCAGTAGAAGTTTTGATAGTTCCAAGTACCTCTTCTTACTCCCAATAATAAATAGAAAATAATAAATGTAAATACTGCTGTCAATAAGTATATATTATATAGACATACATATAAATCATGTAAATAAATAATATCTTTTGACCTAGGGAAGGCCGTCATTGCATATCCCATTCATTCTTATTAGCAGTTATTTCAGGATAAACTGTAATTTATATAAGCTGAGTAATAATTTTACCCCGTTGCTTCCCTACTTGGACTGGCTGGTTAAAAGAAAATATAAATCATATTTATTAAAATGTGTTAAAGACAGTTATGCTTCTTGAGGATTTAGTTTGTAATCAACTAGATGATTAAAAACTAACTTGTCGAATCATGAGTTTTTTAAAGTTTGCAGAAATTGTCTTAATATTGTGCAAACATTTTTTAAGGGGGTTAAGGGTTTCATAAATTTTTAAAAACTCAGCTTTTATCATTGTATTTCATCCCCAAAGGGCTATTATTTTTCTTTTAATGTGAAAATATTGAAAAACCTAATATATTTTAATGATGACTTAAGCCAGCAAACCATGTTGCAAGGCTAATAATTACTGTACTCGGGAAATAGTTTGAACCAGGAAACTTTATGAAAAGTTAATGTTAAAATGAACAAACATTCAGAATTCCCAGAATGAAGAGACTTAGGCAGCCGTGTATACAGAAAGAAATAAGAGCCGATCTTAAGAATAAAAACATCTTGATTAGTAGGTAGTGTCATATAAACATACTTTTGATAAAGAGGTATGAGTGAAAATACCAGACAAAGCATTTAGTGACAGTAATGTATATACTTGTTATGTGGTATTGTTTGTGATTCAGTCTTTAAATTTTTGGAGACAATTAGATGGTTATTTTTAATGATTGACATATTGATCTCATGTCTTTGTTAGTGAGTGGTTACATTACAAAGATTCATGAAAGGATTAAGAGATGTATGTTATTTTGCCTTTAATTTATTCAAAGATCTTGTTGTTTAGCAATCATAAGAGTGTTAGAGATATGCTTAGGTGGAAGTTCCATTTTGTGGACCTGTGTGGATTATTACCATTTAACCATTAGTCAAAACCTTTAAGCAGTGATGAAATAAATGTGGGAATATGGTGTGTTTCTTGCTTGACACCTGTTTCAAGGCCTGTAGTTTTCACTGTAAGTATATTGTGTTCAGGTTAATTAAGTGCTTAAGTTGAGTGTAACTGTCCCGGTCTTCTTATACATGTATACTTAGCTCTTGTTTTTAACCATTTTCCTCTTCCCATGAGGAAAAAAGATTTGGGGCTTTAGAGCCAAGGAAAGTGTGATTTTTGCCATCCTCTGTTTTAGCTATTTTCAGTCCACCAGGAAGACTGCTCTACCTATATTCCTGTTTTTTTTCCTTGCATTTCACTGCTGGTTCAGTATTGGATCATCTGCCTTGGTGTACAACCTGAGTGTCCCAGCTAAAACTCTCTCCCACTCTGACTTAAATTGCCTAGAAATCCCACAGGCCTGCAACTATGAAGTTGCAGGATAGCTTTGCTATCAGTTCATTCGTAGGCCTGGCTCTGTTACATGGAGTTGGGAAAATCTGGTCAGGGTTGGTTTGCTTCTTATTGAGAGTAAATAGTTGAATTTGCAGAAATACTTTTGGTATGAACATCTTAGAGAGGTGAAGTTAAACTGGTAACTAGGAATCTTAGAAACACCAGGAGCACTAAATTTAGCACTGAAGGTCATGCCCGGGACTCATGAAATGCTTGCTCCAACTCTACATCCCACTGCTGCGAAATCGTTTGGCTTTTGATTTGAGAATGACAACTGTTGAATCATTCTTACCTGATTTGATTATTTGGTGCATTTGTAAAAGTACCTCTGCATTTTGAATTTATGTAATAATACATATTGAGCACCTGTTTTCTGCCAGACAAAATTCTAGGTACGTAGTGTATTTGGTGAACAAAATAAAGATCTCAACCTTTGGGAAACTTATATTCTGTTGGCGTGAGATAGACAATAAACAATTGAAGTAAATGATACAGTATGTTGGAAAGTGGTTAGTGATATAGAAAAGAGAAAAGTTAGAGCAGAGTAAGGTGGATTGGGAGGAGGATGTGTTGGAGTTTTAAATAGATGGGTCAGGATGGGCCTCACTGAGAAACTGATATGGGAGCTGGAACCTTGAAGGAGGTGTGAGAGTTAGCCAGCCATGAGGACACACGGGGAGCAGCGAGGTCCAGGTAGGGATCAGACAGTGCAAAGGCCCCAAGGCAGGACTATGTTTCTTGAACAGAAACACAGGAATCTGACCCAGTTTGGTTATTCTTGTGATAGTACTTATCTAGCAGGTCATTTAGAACATTCTCCAGATATTAGGAGTCTCAGCTTTGTTGTTGTTGACACAGGTTTTCTTGTAGGAGCCTTGTCAAAGGATGGAGTTTCATTAACTAAAAGTGGCTTACATTAGCTGAGATTCGGTAGTTCTTGACCCTGAATGTCAGCAGGCTTCTTGTTGTAAGTCTTTACTTGTTAATTTCCTCATCTCCAAAACTCAGATAATAAATCCATGGTGCTTCATTTCATAGGGTGGATTTATAAACCATCTAATGAATAAAGTTCAAAGTTTCTAGAAAGAAAAATAAGAGTACTTACTATAATAATACAGACTTTGACTGAAAAGATAGTTTAGTAAATACTTGCATTATGTCCTCAAAGAAGCACCATAGTACACTAAATAGATAGGTCATACAATATGTAGTAGGCCCTTATTATTCACACTTTATAGGTGAGCAAACTGAGCTACAGATAGGTTAAAGTAGCTTGCCAAAGTTTTCGTGGCTAGTAAGTATGATTTGGGATTTGAATTCCAGATAGGGATGCAGAGTTGAGACTGCCAAATTGCCAAATGGGTAAAGAACTTGACAGCGCCCTTCCCACCTCCCTCACACAACTGGTCTGTTTCCTCCTTTAGAAAGTAGCTCTGAGCTCTTGAGATGAGGATCATATGAGAAGCAGCTTAGTGAACCTAGCCTGCTTGGAGTTGAACATACACCTCTGCCACTTGTTAGGCATATGACCATGGACAAATTACTGTGCCTCCTCTGAAAATGAGGAAAATAACAGCACCCACCCCATGGAGTGGTTAGGGAGAAGTACGTAAGATAATATATGTAAAGTAGTCATGTACAATATTAAGTTATTTACATCATCAAATTTCTTGCCATTTGTGTATTTACTAAATAAATATATTTGTAATTCTACTGTGAAAGTCTGCATTAGAGGTTAATAGAACATGAGTTGTATCTGCCCACTTGTGGTGCTGTTTTGGGCATTTTATCACTATGTAAGATCTTCAGACTCTTCCTGGGAAGGATTGAGAATGGGAAATAGGAGACTCCTCAACAGCCCAGTGTTAGTGTGGCAGCCTCTGGCCACTTTCTCTTCTGTGTGGCCAGAGGCACTTTAGATGCTGGCAAAGGCATTTGCCGCTATGGACTGGGAAAGTGGTGTCAAGGCCAGCGGCTTCCAACATGGCCTTTCCTTGTGGCCTGAATTTATTTGAAGAAACCCAGGACTAGAAAGAGGCACTGTGCCTTGGGCCTGTAGGCACATTCCCTTGAGGACATTTCCTGTGGGGAGAAGGAATAACTGAATGAATAAACGAATGAATGAAAGGCTTGTTGCTGCCTGCCCTGCTCTCGGCCTGTACCCTGTGGCTTGGTGGTAAGATCCCTCTGTTACTCTCTCCCACAGTTCCCAAGAACCCCAGGTATAGAGTGCCAGGGGAGGTTTAAATGCTTGTGCATGCACATACACCATACTTAGTGTAAGGGAACCCTAAATCCAAAACTTCACAGTGATCTCCAAAATACTGTCTCCAGTAGATTTTCCATTTGACTGTTTTACCTATAAACAAACAGTTAAATTACCCTTTGTGAGACATCACTATTCAGTATCCTGCCTCATCAGTATCACAAGCTTCTGATTGTTTTCCTTTAGTATACACGTTTTCTGATGTAGGGCAAACACCAAAACTGTCCTATAACTGACTGGGTTGCTAAAATCCTCCATATTCTTGAGTAAATGACTTCCTTTAGAGTTCATATATTTTAGAGACATCTCCCACCTTGACAGTTCTGGAAATGCAAACTGACAGCTGTTTTCAGAAAACCTCATTCTTCCGGTTGATGACAGTGAAGAAGCCTTAAGGTTGGAGCAGGCTGGTAACACTTGATGAGAAGGTCATCCCTAGGACTGCATGGAAGCCAAAGCCCTTGTGTTTTAGACTGAGTATGAGAGACTGAAGACAATGCTACTGAAGCCCTTAAAAATCCTCCATTTTGTAGTTTTTGCTTCTAGGACAAGAATCATACCCCGCATTTCCTTGTATTTCTCTCCCCACCCTATTGTCACCCCTGCCTTCAGATCTTGACAGCGCACACATGTCCTGGGTACTGAAGAAATACTTGCTGGATTACAGATACACATTTTGTTTCATGACCAAGTGATAGATTTGTTCCATGTTGACGTGGCTAAAGTGTTGAATTGAAAATGTCCTTCATTTTGAATCTGATAATCAGACATGACAAATGTCAGAAATTGACTATGTGTATTTTTTAAAAATGCCTTTCATTTAATATGCTAAATCAGTTTAAAGAAAATTGTATTTTCCCCTTGCAGTAAGCACTGGGATGTCACAATAGTTTTCACCTTTTTTTTTTTTTTTAGAGGCTAGCTGCAATCAGGAACCAGATTAATGATATTCTCTTTAAGGGTGAAATCTTTCCAATAACTCTCTCTCCACTCCAGCAGGAGTCAAAGAGACTCTGCTTGGGTCACTAATGATAGACCCTCTACCCGGCACCAGAGGACACTGATAGTCTCCTGAAGGCCATGTCCCTTGACTGGCTTGCTCACTTGCCTCCCAGAGGAAGCGCTGTTGATTGTCTACCAGGCTACTGTGCTAACTTTCTCTTGAGATAGACCTTGAAGGGACAAGATCTGGATACCATGTTATTAACACTGAAAAACTCACTATTTCTTTGGTAATATGTATGTAATTGATGTGTATATATATATAGAAATATAATACATATATAAACAATGTATGTCTATATACACATTCCACATATGTCTATACATGTATCCATAAGTGTGTGTATATATATATATTTATATGTGTGTATATACATACACATATTTATATTACACATGTTTTCTCTCACTTCCTCAGAGTTGCCATGGATGGTGAGGACTGCCACACATTTTTGAGGATTTCCTATATGCTAGTTCTTAAGACAGTACTTAACTGGATCCAAGGAGTTGAAATTTATTTGGAGAGACCAGACAGGTACAGACTGCAATAAATGATGAATAGTAATAGGGACCACAGAGGCAGATTTATTGTGAAGTGAATGAAGCTCAAGCCCCAGGGCCCCTCACTTGTTTGACACTTTTTTTTTTCTCACCATTTTAGAATATGTAGCTAGGGCTTACCCAAGCACTTTCCAAGGCCCTGGAGGAGCCCTAGCAGTGTCTGTAGCGATGCATTCATGGGATAAGAACTTGTAAAATTTGAAAAAGATTTTAACAGCAGTCACTTAATATTTTCCTTTTCTACTCTGACTTCTCTTCTGTCACATTTCTCTTTGAGTTTGATAACTTTGGAGTTTCAATATATTTGAGATATAGCTAAGGGGAAGTTGAATTGGGGACACTTGTAGTTTGGGTTTAATGGGATGTAAATGCCCATATAGTTCACAGTCATTTCTGTGTCTAGTTATGTTATCCTCAGCCCTGCTAGTGTAGGAATTGCTTCTAGGGACACCACCCACTATGCCAGCTCACCTGGGGTCCTTACACAAAGGGGAGGGTCAGAGGTAGCATTGCAGCATTCATGAGTAGCATGACGTCTGTCATTGGGAATATGGTTTGAAATGTATGGAGCCAGAAGCTGGCTAGCTAGAAAATTCTTCCTGTTAGATGTGTAAAATTGTAACTGGTGGATTTAGTTCTTATCTAAGTGTAGTCAGTATGGAAATTCTCTTCCATTAGGAATATATTCAGTAGTGTAAATATACAATTATAAATGCACCTTTTTTATGGGAATTTTGATTTAAGTTTCTTATTCATTTGATATGAATATATATTGATAACAAAAAATACAACACACTGGTTAGTGAATATCAATACAAAGAAAATTTAAAGTTTAGTCAATGCACAAGAAGATTTGAAGTGCCTTGAATTTTTATGGCTCATATGCAAGAGAAATTTAATAGAGGTGTTTACAAATTTGACAGCAATCCTAAAAATTTATGTGGCATTACCAATAAAGAGCTACGAGGCTAAAAGTAACTTTTCTGAATTATCAATAATTAAAAATAAATTTTTATCAGCCATGCTTGAGAGAAGACTGATTAGCCTTTTTGCCATATAGAAAATGATGTTAATATAAATCATTGTCATATGAGAATTCATCAGAGTGTATAGCCCAAAAGAAATATTTATAGCAGTGTGTCAGGCAGTTAATTAATGCACATACTGGGTTCTTCCCCTGGATTTTGATTTTGTGATGTTTGGGTATTGTCAGCTTATGAAATTTTGTGTTTTGCTGTAATTTCTTAATCTAAATAATCACTTTTATAAGCATTTTGTATTTATAACGTTACATATTTTTTCATAAAAAGGGTCTGAAGCTGCAGGCCGCACAAAACTTGGGTCCATTCCTTGAACTCCCAGTTAGGGAATAATTGCCATGTGCTAAGTAATTTTCATACAGTATTTATCCTCATAGCAAGCCTATAAAGTAGACATTACCCCCATCCTAGAAGTACTGCCTTCTAATTTGGAGTTAAAGATGCTGCCATATTAGTTAAATGCTACATCTAGCAAAATATGAACTAGAATGTTTATTTTGGTAAAATTGTAAAACAAATATTTTCCTTTAGGACAGAAAGCCTCTTCTACCACAATAAGTATTGTTATAGTGGGTCCTTCCCTCTTTGTCCTGTAGCACCTGCCCTTGGCTACGCCAGAGTGGGTGTGCACTGAACTGTATAGTCACTACCTGTGTGCTCTGCCTTCTCCGCCAGAAACTCAGCTCCCTGCTGGAGGACAGGGTCTTGTCATCTTCCTGTCCTCTTCCTCAGGAAGTGTTTTCAGAAATGGGATGAAAAAAATCAAGAGGTACTTTGGGCTACGAAAAGAATAAGTTACAAAGGTAACTTTGGGCCGTGAAAATCATCTTTGAAACTAATCTCTGGAGGTGTGCATTCATGAGGGATATATATTTATGTGGTGTTTATGGCATATACACAAATACCGGTTATGTGATTAGTCCAGGGTAGTTTATATTAAGGGAATTTGAGGATGACCTTTTTTTTTTTAATAAGGAGACTTGGAGATCAATTTCTGTATTTTTATACTTGAGAATAGAACTTAGTCCTTTTCCAGGTCGAAGATATTATGAAGCTTAGTTGAATTATTTCTTGCTTTACCCCACAATGTTTGGTTGCCTAAAGCATTCCACAGCCTAAACAATCTAAATAGTGCTAGGACAAAAGTATGTCTTGCTTCTTCCCACGTCGTCTTTGCCAGAGGTGTCTGGAACTAAGGCAGCAGGGACCTGGGGTGGGGAGAAGCTTGGACTGTGAGGCTAGACAGAACTGGATTTTGATTCCCGATCCTACTGCCTTTAACTTTTCAAACTTGGGCAGCTCTGACAGTCTTATTTGTATAAGATAGTAAAGTAACTATTCTTTATTAAGCACCTACTGGGTAGTTGCTTTAATATGTGTGATGCAGCATTAGTCCCATTTGACCTGGGAGGAAACCAGAACATAGACCAAATAACTAGACTGAAGTACACAACCAGTCAAATGCCCAGGGGAGCCAGGGTCAGGCTTTGCCCTTAAATGCACCCATGTACTCAGTGCTTATTCTTTACAGCCTAATTTGTGATCTTTTACGAGATGTTTGCATTTTAATGGAAGGCTCTTCCACACCTAAAAGTCATACCTACAAAAAGACTGGATTTCCAATGGGAGCAATGTGCATGGTTGGTGAAATATTTCGATGCTGGCCTTCTGGTGGAGATAGAAATGTTTTAGAATGTTTGAAGGCTTCTCTAAGAAAATACTTATGTAGGATAGGAGGGTCCATGAGCATTCCATTATCACAATAACGATGAAAACAGTAATTTGTCAAATTTAAAATGGCTATAATTACTGAATTGTCCAAAGGTGCTAACTAGCTTTCTCTCCCTCACTGATAATCACTTATTTAAGGATAGGTCTTCCTGACAAACAATGGCTAACCCTATACACATACCCACCCCTTCTCTTTTACTTTAGATTTTCAAAATTGTTTGTGTTGTTATGTTCATGTGTTTTATTTTAACAATTTGGCCCAGTAATACATAAGGGGGCCCAGCTGTAAACATTATGCATTAAGAACTGAAAACTCTTGGTCCTCCCTACCGGACATTTCCCTGGCAGCAGCCAGAGAGAGAGCACATTCGGGTTATATCACCAGACCTTAAACAGCTGGTGCAGGAGCACAGCTGGCCTTAAAATTGAAGTACCCTTTTTCTTACCTAACTCCTTCTGTGAAATCCTCTCAGATGCTAATTTAGCTGTCTGATTTTCCATATATGGCATAATTATGAAAGTAATGGCAAAAGCAGGGGAATCCACAGAGACATATTTGTACAGTTTACTGTTAAGTGAATTGAGCACCGTGATAATAAGCATAAATAAGCATAAATTAGGCCCATGCTTCCTAAGGTATCAAACATCAAATGAAGGAAATGGGATTTCTGAAATTTCTTTGTAAATCCAGGCTAAGTACATACTATGGAAAGCCTTTGCCTCACAGTTCCAGATTAAATTTTTGCCAG
>RJWJ010049624.1:0-10183 GCA_004363605.1 Indri indri | reverse complement strand
TGACCTGTTTTTAACTTTTAGTGATATTACTACTGCTTGAAATTCTTCCCCACTCGGACAGTCTGCTATGGTTCTTCCAACCTGATTTCTTGCCCCTTCGTTCCATTTTCCAGATTTCCTGGAAGCAATTTTTCTAAAATGCAAATTTTATCCTACTGCTTTCTTGAAAGAAGGGTTTTAATCCCTTGGTGCTCTTCAGTGGCTCAAAGACACAATGCAGGCTCCTCTGTGAAGCCTTTTCCTCACATACCCTTTCCCACGTGCATTACGGTGCCTCTGTATTTTATTATTATACATGTGCACTGAATGGACACATGTCCATGAGTGGGAAGGAGTCATCTTTGTCATCTGGCAGCTAGGAAGCTGTAAGGGAGCATAAAGACAGGAAAAGGAGTTAGAATGCTGTTGTGTTAGTCCTGACAGCAAGGTAATGTGGATCAGTAGTAGGGGCAGCAAAAAGCTAACATGGGAAGGAGAAAATGAGTCACCTTGCCACTGCCTAAAGCAGCTGTCTTCAAATTTTTTGATCATGGAGCTCTCACCATGGAACAGTTTGAGTATACGCCCCTGATATATGTATAGAGATTATTAAATTACATATACGAAGTACTGTGCTAGTGTATATTGTAAAACACAACAAAGAATAGGGCAATTTATAAAAACAAATCCTAATGTTTAAGTCTCAATAGATGCTCTTCTGTGGATGAGTGCACTTCCCCGTGGTGCCCACTGACCTACAGGGTGGATTGAATTCGTAGCTTATTAGTTTACAAGTCCCTTTGTGATCTGGCCTCTAGCTAACTCTCCCACTTGTCTGTAAGCAATCCCTCCTCCATCTGTATCCCTTTTCAACTCTTTTAAGCCTCCAACTTCTTTTTTTTTTTTTTTTCAATTTCTAGACCACCAGGGAATTAACTCCTTTTTCAGTGCTTCATCAGTCAGTAAGATCCAAGTATTATTTTCTATCTCTGTGTTTTTGCATTTTCTTTGAGCGGTCGCTGTCTGCATAGAAAAGTCCTATTGAGGCTTCAGCTCTAGCTCTGTAATGATCTCCTCTGAAGCCTTCCCCAGCATCAGCACCATCACCAGAGCTGCAGAAGAAGTTGCAAGGACCTAGGCAAGAGGCTCTGGTGGAAAAGCCTGAATCTAAATGACTCGAAATGGTGAAGAGGGCTATTGCAAGAACATCGGTGCCCTGTCAAAAGCATAAGTGACTAAATGTGAAGTGAGACTGGCAACTTTAAAGTGACCCTTTAATTCATCTTCTTTTTGTTTATTGCAAGAACATCGGTGCCCTGTCAAAAGCTTAAGTGACTAAATGTGAAGTGAGACTGGCAACTTTAAAGTGACCCTTTAATTCATCTTCTTTTTGTTTGTGTCAGTAAAGAGATTGAGACTTAATTTATTTCACAACCAAGGAAATATAATTTGGAGGGGTTTTTTTGCCTGCATTGTTAAAATGAATTCTATTTTAAAATTTTTCATCATACAGTGTTTCAGGTGTATATAGGCAGAAAATAATATATTAACAAATCCTGTGTGCCCATCACTAGTATTAAGCAAGTGTTAACCTTTTGCTTAGTTTCAGATTTTTTTTTCTTTAGAACAGAATTAAGGTACAGGCATAATTAAAGTCTCATTCCTCAATCTTTTCCCTGCCTTCCCAGAGGTAGGCACTGTAGAAGGGTTTTGTTAGCCACTTTTCTGGAAAATATTTGATGTACAAGGAGCTAAAGGTAGATTCCCACTGGTAGTATAAAAAAGGCATGATCAACAGGAGAAAAAAATGGATTCTATTATGGTGTAAACTAATTTATTATTGCGTATATGATCTCAAATTGGTTTGGGATTTTCTTGTGCTAGACATGGCTTTAGATTAGAGAGACATGAATTCCAATTTCAACTGATAATTTCCTGGTGGCTATCCTTGGCTCTGGTCTTGGTTTCATTTTCTGTAAGCCAATAAAAACCTGCCTTAGAGAGTTTTTGTAAGACTAAAATCTGAGTCTCTAAAAGATACATATAGCACAATGTAAATGCTTTAAAAGTGGTAATTATTATTATTACCAATTTAATTTTATACAGAACTCAAAGTAGTCATGCTAGTTAGGCTATATTATATCCCAGCCATTTTCATGACATTTTACACATAGGCAATACTTGTTGAATATTATACTGTGGGGCAAACCGGTGGCATTGTTTCAGGCTGACTCAAGGGCTCCAGGTGTCCTAGGCCACCTGTGAGCTAAGAGGATCGATAGCTGTACTCACCAGACATACCAGTTGGGAAGCTTTGTATCAGAGGATCAGGGGAGAAATAGAACTTGGTAGACCAGTAAACTTCGATGGTTCCTTGCATGGTGAGAGACTACACCCCATCTGTGGAAAAGCTGCTTTGCAAACATGTGCCATTTATTCCGAAAAGAGACAGATTGCCTCACCTTCACTGGAAACACAGTTCCCTGTTTGTGCTCTCTTGATCAAGTAGCATCATCTTCCCGGTACAATAAAATGAAAATACCGGAAATGGCATTAGTTGTTCTTAGGAAAGAACAAACTTTGGATCACACTTTCCAGCTTACAAAGTGCTTTTGAGTGATTCATAGCCTTGTGGACTCTCACTCTATCTGGCCTGTGAGGAGGCCCACAGATTGAGATGTGTCTAATACCTCACAGCCGGTAAAAGGTCATTGAGGTTTATATATAGGTTTTCCAATTCAACGTTCTTTCTCAAAGTGATTAAGAGAGTATCTCAGAATTATGTTTCCCCAAACTGCTATATTTCTCTACCAATTAGCTGAGGAAAATAAAATTTTCACCAGTCTCAGTTCCTAACTGCTATGGGCTTTAAAGCTTAAAAATGTACACAAGGCACACAGCTCCCTCTAAATCTGTCTCCAAGATAAGTCAGAGAGGAGGGTACAGAGAGAATAGTTTTGTGATTTTCATTATGTTAATTTCACAAGTTTCTAAACATAATAATTTGGCTGACATTGAAAAATAGAGAAATGCAAGGTAATTTTGACAAGTAAGGCTAGGAAAAAGTAGTGCCTTCGGAAAAAAATAGTAAAATTGAGTATTGTGAATGTACTTGTTTTCTACTACGTAACAGATTACTTCAAAATGCAGTGGAAACATCATCTCACACAGTCCTGAGGGTTAGGCATTCAGGAGTGGATTAGCTGGGTATTCCAGGGTGTCTCGTAAGACTGCAGTCATCTGAAGGCTGAAGGATCTGCTTTCAAAAAGAGTAACTCACATGGCCTTTGACTGGAGGCCTCAGTTCCTCTCCAACTAGACTCTCTACAACTCAGCAGATACCTTCCCCCAGAGCAAACCATTCAGTACAGAGAATGAGGAGGAAGCCTCAGGCCCTTTCGTGATCTAGTCTGTGGTCACCTGCTGTCACCTCTGCTTTTCCATTTCTTAGCAAACCACTAACACCAGCCCGTACTCAAGGTGGGTGGGCGAGTGGGTGGGGGGAGTTAGGCTCTACCCCTTGAAAGGAGAAACACCAATGAATTTAGGGGCATAGTTTAAAATTGCCACAGGAAGGGAAAAGATACATATGTTCTTTAACCCTTCAAATTTGAGCAGATTCTGTTAAGCCGTAAGGAGTGAAGACAGAATTTAGTAGGGTGTATGTGAGGCTTGCCCTCATACACACTCTGACAGACAGAATCACCTTAGATAGTGAATTTCGGATGCAAAAAAATCAAAGAACTTTGAAAAATGAAATCAGATAAGTAAATTAAACTTTTAATTGACTGGGCTTTATATAAAGCAGTTAAATAATGAGTTTATACAATGCTACTGTAGTATCACTATAATATTTTCATGTTAATGGACCTTTAATATGATTGCTGTAGATTTCCAACTGACACCATACAGCGCTCAAAATGGATCAGGGCTGTTAATCGTGTGGACCCTGGAAGCAAAAAGATCTGGATTCCAGGACCAGGTGCTATACTGTGTTCCAAACATTTCCAGGAAAGTGACTTTGAGTCCTATGGCATAAGAAGAAAGCTGAAAAAAGGAGCCATCCCTTCTGTTTCTCTATACAAGGTACTTAAATGTAGGTGTGTAAACAAAAGTAAATTTTACCAGGCCTTTCAAAATGAAAATAGTTAACATTATAGCTAAAATCTACAGACAGAAAATCGAGAGTCTTAAAATAAATCTAATAATAGATTTTAAATGCTTCAAAAATTAGCTTTTTAAAAAAAAAAATTAGCATCTTTGCTGGAGCTTTTAAAAAAGTATATAAATGCAAGTCATTTGTCTAGATGTGGGTAAATATTACTAATTAATCACAGAAATCAACTAGTAGATATAAATGGCCTTAGAATTCAGGCTTTTTCTTAACTATGAGACAGCTTTCATAATACTTTGAAATTATCTACCTTTTTTTGGCTCCTACTGATAATGTTATTGATCTTGATGAAAAAAGACCTAATAATTAGGATTGATATAGGAAGAAGTATATGGGAAATAGATTTCTATGAGTAAGTCACTAGCATTGGTGTGACATTCTTATGTTTCTTTTTTTTATTTTCCCCATTCAATCTTTTTTTTTTTTTATTTCAGGGTATTGTGAGGGTACAAACATTAGGGTTACACTTTATGTCTTTGCCTCACCCAAGTGTGGGTTAAAGGCATGCCCTTCCCCCGCTACAGTGCATTCTTATGTTTCTTACGATTGTTTTTATTTTATCCTTTACCCCTTAATCACAACCCTCATACATGGCTTTCTGCACAGTCTATAGCAGTCACCTAATTGTTCTATCCTGACATTAGCCTGACCTTCCTCTTATTCATAAGTCTCCTTCTTTCAGTATTGGTTTGTCTCATTCCCCTATTCAGAAGTATGTAGTTAGTGTCAAATCGAAACTCTTAATTTCCAAGAGCTTCCTGTAAATTGACTTGTGAGTTTTTAACTGCCCTGGATTTTCTTTGCAAACCACATATACTTACCCACTATTTCTGTGATAAAGTTACCTGCTTGCATGCTTTTTGTGTCAAATCAATTTATTTATCAAGACCTACAACAGTCCAGGCATTGTATTAGGAGATTTACATAAATTATTTTATTGTATCCTCAAAACAACATTGTATTATTAGCCACATTTTACAGATGCGGACATAAGGGATTGTAAAGTGTACATGACAGCTAATAAGTGAGAGAGTTAGCATTCAAACCCAGGTCAGTCTTCATTCCAGAGCTGTGCTCTGCCCACATGCCTTCTTTTTTGTGCAAATAACTTGCCTGTCTTCTCCATTAAACCACGGTATTGTACCTTCAAAGAACAACTCAAAACTGACTTCCGTGAAGCCTTCTCAAATTATTACCACCTTTCTCTAGTACTTTAATCATTTCAGAAACTTTCAACATCATATTAATACTTCTGTATAGATCCCCCAACCCCAACCCCCATTTACATTGTCCTATAGACTGGTGGTCCCCAACCTTTTTGGTAGTAGGGACCGGTTTCATGGAAGACAATTTTTCCCTGGGGGTGACGGGGGGGAAAATGGTTTTGGGATGATTCAGGCACATTATATCATTACATTTATTGTGCAGTCAAACATCTCTGCTAGTGATAATCTGTATTTTCAGTCTCTCGCCAGCACTAGCATCACCGCCTCAGCTCCACCACAGGTCATCAGGCATCAGAGTCTCATAAGGATCGTGCAGCCTAGGTCCGTCACACGCTCAGTTTACGGTAGGGTTGGAGCTCCTACGAGAATCTTATGCCTTATGCAGGGATGCCAGCGATGGGGAATGGCTGTAAATACAGATGACGCTGGCCTGACTGCCTGCCCCCGACCTCCTGCTGTGTGGCCGGGTTCCTAAAGGCCACGGACTGGTACCGGGGTTAGGGACTGCAGCTATACACTGTATCTTTTTAAAAATTCATAGATTATGACCTTTTCTTTCATAACTATCCATAGCAACCAGGTGAGTGCTTTGTATTTAGTAATATTTTTACAGGTAATCTAACGTGATGATTTCTAAAATAAACTTAATTTTGTATTTCTGTCATAGGTTCCTCAAGGTGTACACCTTAAAGGTAAAGCAAGACAAAAAATCCTAAAACAACCACTTCCAGATAATTCTCAAGAGGTTTCTACTGAGGACCATAACTATAGTTTAAAGACACCTCTGACAGCAGGTGCAGAGAAACTGGCTGAGGTGCAACAGATGTTACAAGTGTCCAAAAAAAGACTTACCTCTGTAAAAAACTACAGGATGATCAAGAAGAGAAAGGGCTTACGATTAATCGATGCACTTGTGGAAGAGAAACTACTTTCTGAAGAGACAGAGTGTCTGCTACGAGCTCAATTTTCAGGTATTTCCCCTGGTAACCTGAAATATTTACAAAATACCTATTTTGCTGAAATACCTTCAAATATATACTCTGCTGTTGCCTGTGAAAACATGCTTTCGTCTGGACAGTGAAAATTCTCCATAGTGTGAGCAAGAAGAACAAAAAGTAATTGCTAAAATTCTTTTCTATTTTGTGGTTTCTCAATTATAAAAGTAATGTGGTTATTATAGGAAAAGCAAAGAAATATTTAAATGATAAAAATAATGCATAATCCCACTAATCAGAGACGAGATCGTATGGTTTATACAATTTTGTATTCTGTCCTCTTACCCATGCTACCGGTAAACAATTTTAACTGCTACGTAATGTATCACCAAAGTCTTTTTGTAGTGGACTTGAACTAGATAATTTGCAAAATTTCTTTGAACTTGGAAATTGTATATATCTCCACATTTTTTAAGAAAATACACGATAGAGTAGATATATAAATCTATGAAAAGACTATCCAGTCCTCTTTGTGAACTGGGATATTTCAAGAGGAGCAGAATAAGAATTTCAAACTTACTCTTTGATGAAGGCAGCAGAGATCTGGGCTTACATTCTGAGAAAAGAGAAGGATATTCTGTTTCCAGAAACCAGTGGGTATCTCTGAAGGAGGAGAATATTTTGTGTTTCTTTCAGAGGGAAATAGAGGGAATAAATAGGAGCCCCCACCAGGAACAGTGGATTTTTCTTTTTTTTTCCCTCTTTTAATGGCAGGCAATGGTCTACCAATTTGAATAGTACCCTATCCCTAGAAATGTTTCTCGTATCTGATTTTCACTCTCAGATAAATAGTAACCAGAGAACAAAACAAATAAATGTCCTTATAATCCAAGGACTTAATTTTATACAGTTATTTCATTTTCTTCCCTGTTCCTCTAAAAGTCTCTACTCAGGCTGCCAGTGAATAGGAAAACATGATTTAGGTTGAAACTTTTTTCTTCCCTCTCACCAGTGAAATGATTTAAGATGAACACCATAAATCAATGAAGGAGCTGAAAGTGGATATGAACCTCTGAACAAACTCAGTTAAAATGCGACTGTATTTGTATTTGAATGTTGATGCCCAGTAAATTTTATATCCAAATGCTATGATCTGTACTTGAAAATGTTACTATTAACATTTTATCACAAAGAATAAATACGTTTATTTTAACAGATTTTAGGTGGGAGTTGTATAATTGGAGAGAGACAGATGAGTACTCCACAGAAATGAAACAATTTGCATGCACACTCTACTTGTGCGGTAGCAAAGTCTATGATTATGTAAGAAAGATTCTTAAGTTGCCTCATTCTTCCATCCTCAGAACGTAAGTGAATTATATTTTAGATGCTAAATAAATATATTCTTTTACCGCATTTTAAACATTAAGGCTATTAGTACTCATACTCTTATTTGTTAGTCCATTTTCAATTTTTTAAAAACTTCTAGCTGGTATTTGCATATTATCACAACAGCAATATTTCACCAGCAATACGAAGACACATAGTCTGACAAAATGTTTGCATCTCCCAGATATCAGAGACACTCTGGGTGACAAAATTTGAATCCTGGAATATTGGAATTTCTAGCATACTTCAGCAGTTTTAATATCTGACTATCCTAGAAAATCTAGAACAGTTCTGGATAGATAACCATTGGTCTTTTGGGCAAAGCACAAAAATGTACGTTTTTCATAAGCACTGTAGTTGATGCCAATGTAGGTTGTCCAGCAACCAAATTTTGCTTAATAATTTTTTAGGATTTGTGGTCAAAATACATAGATACATTTATAATTCTCTTAGTGTGAAGCCAGTAACACATGACTTTCTAGTAATGTCTTATAAATTTAATTCTTAATGCTTAATTTTTACTGTTTTTACCACTGGTTTTACAGAATTTTTTTTTTTTTTTTAAAGAGCAAGACTCTCTAGTCACCCAGGCTGGAGTGCAGTGGCGTGCCTTGAACTCCTGGTCCCAAGGGACCCTCCTGCCTCAGCCTTCTGAGTATCTGGGACTACAGGTGTGTGCCACTATGCCTGGCTAATTTTTTAAAAAATTTTTGTAGAGATGGGGTCTTGCTCTGTTGCCCAGGCTGGTCTTCAACTCCTGGCCTCAAGTGATCCTCCCACCTCAGCCTCCAAAGTGCTGGGCTTATAGGCATGAGCCACTGTGCCCAGCCTACAGACTTTTTTTAAAAACATGAATGAGAGCAGTGGTTCACACCTATAATCCTAACACTCTGGGAGGCTGAGGCAGGAGGATTGCTTGAGCTCAGCAGTTCAAGACCAGCCTGAGCAACAGCAAGAGCTATTTTTCTACTGAAAATAGAAAAAATTAGCTGAGCATGTTAGTGCACACCTATAGTCCCAGCTACTTGGGAGGCTGAGGCAGGAGGATTGCTTGACTCCAGGAGTTTGAGGTTACAGTGAGCTATGATGATGCCACTGCACTCAGGGCACAGAGCAAGAATCTGTCTCAAAAAAAAAAAAAAAAAAAAAAGATTTTCCTCCACACACTAATAAAATAATACTACTAATAAACAATTTAGAAATAAGAGAAAAGGAAGGAAAAATTCATTGTTTCTATGCATTGTATGTAAACAATTATTATTAACATTTAGAGTATTTCCTTCCAGTCTTTTTTCTGTGCTTAGATTTACTGGTTTTTACATAGTTAGAATCTTTCGTATATAAATTTCCAAGCTGCCTTTTATCACTTCAGTGTATATGGTTTTTATCCATGTTATTTTGAACTCTATAGACAAGCTTTAATAGCTGCATAATATCAGAGTTAGCCTCCTTAACTCTGGCATTCTCCAACTATTAGACATTTCTATTGTTTCCATTCTTTGGTTGTAATTGCTATTTTATATATTGAGGTGAACATTTGTGTAGAATGCTGTCTTCCATAATGTGATTTTACCATTCAGGATAGATATTGTACTTATTTATCAATGTCCACTTTCTGCTAAGCAAGAGACATTTTTATAGATACTTTGTTGATATTTCTCCTCTTAACACCTTAAAAAATTTTTTTTTCTTATTGATATATAATAGTATATATTTTGGGGGTACACGTGATAGTTTGATACATGCATACAGTGTGTAATGATCACATCAGGGTAATGGGGCTATCTGTCACCTCAAACATTTATCTTTTCTTGGGGGGAATCCTACACCTCTTTTAGTCCAGCACTGTCTTCTGCACTGGTCTTAAAGCATTACTTAGTAGTTTTTCACTGTGGTTTATGTAAGATATTTCACATGACTTCTCATCTTTTTTTTTCATGGTTTTCTTCATTTCCCATAGTTGTGTGTCAACTCCTAGATTAGATCTTCCTGGCAATTCCAGCTCACACTTAACTTTTCTCTTCATGTCATTTTGCATTTTGTAACCTTTGCAGTGACATTATATATTTAGATTTACGATTCCAGTACTCAGACAGTTGCTTATTTCTTGGGGTACTTTGGCTATAACTAAGGTACATTGCGATAATAATATATGCTTGTTATAAAATATTCAAACATCATGAAACATATAAATACCAGGAAGTGAAAAACACAATCCCTTAATCCCCTAAGATAACTACTGTTGGCAGTTTGGTACATATCCTCCTAGACTTTTGTAAAAAAATCTTTCTATTTATCTATCAATAACATTTTGTTTTAATGGCTGTATATTATTCTATTATATTAATGGTATCTAGATTTTATCCAAAAATATCTGAGTGGTCAAACATAGTTGTTTTTGGTTACATTTCCATTCATTTTCCCATTAATAACTTATCTGTTTTTAACACAACTATGCTTAAGTATTAGATCTTTATAAT
>RJWJ010049623.1:0-10172 GCA_004363605.1 Indri indri | reverse complement strand
CAAATATTTTTGTTGTATGCCAAGAACAGAATTTTATGAACTTTTGAAGTAAAAGATATCAAGGGAAAGAAAGCGTAGTGGGCCGGGGCAGGGAAGGACAGTGAGAAGGAGACAGGCAGTCAAATATTTATTTAATGCATTTTGTTGAGTGCCAAGTATGTGTAATATGTTGTGTGTAAATAAAAGTCATGGGGCGCACTTCAATCCAGCCTACAATGTAATGGTGTTAATTTATATGCACAATGTTGTGCAACCATCGCATTACCTATTTTCAAAATATTTTCATCATCCAAACAGAAAATACCCATTAAGCAATAATTTCCCATTCCCTCTCTTCCTAGCCTCTAGTAACCTCTAATCTACATTCAGTCTCTATGCGTCTTCCTATTCTAGATTATTTTATATAAGTAAAATCAAACGATGTTTGTGTTTTTGTGTCTGGCTTAGTCTGGCTTATTTCATGTAGCGTAATGTTTCCAAGGTTCATCCATGGTGTAGCATATATCAGAAGTTTATTCTTTTTTATGGATGAATAATATGCCATTGTAAGTATATACCACATTTTTTTATTTCAGCATATTATGGGGGTACACATGTTTAGGTTATGTATGTTGCCCTTACCCTCCCTCCCCTCCGAGTCCGAGTTTCAAGCATGTCCATCTCTCGGATGGTGCACATTGCACTCTTTGTGTTATATACCACATTTTAAAAAAATAATTTTTATTTCAAAATATTAGGGGGTACAAGTGTTCTTGTTACATAGATGAATTGTATAATGCTGAAGTCAGAACTTTTACTGTGCCTGTTACCGCAATAGTGTATATCGTACCTGGCGGGTAAGTTTTTATCCCTCACCCTCCTCCCACCCTCTCTTTTTCTTCCTTTCCAATGTCCTTCACACCACTATATGACCATGTGTACCCACTGTTGAGCTCCCACTTATAAGTGAGAACATGTGGTATGTGTTTGTCCATTCCTGAGATACTTCATTTAGGATAATGGTCTCCACTTCCATCCAAGTTGCTGCAAATGACATTATTTCATTCCTTTTTATGGCTGAGTAGTACACCATAGTATATATAAAACACATTTTTAAAATTTACCTTAATTTTAATTTCAAAATATTAATTAAGAAATACAAGGGTTTTTATTACACAGAAATCTTGTATAAGGCTTAAGTCAGAACTTTTGGTGTGCTCATCACCAGAATAGTGTTCAATGTCCCCAGTAGTCAAGTTTTTATCCCCCAACAACCCTCCTGCCCTAACCCCTTCTTGATTTCTCATGTTCTTTATATCGCTTTGTCCCCCTGTGTACCCATCTATTAGCTTCCACTTATTGGTGAGAACATATGGTGCTTGGTTTTCCATTCCTAAGATACTTCCCTTAGAATAGTAGTCCCCAGTTCCCTCCACATTGCTGCAAATGACATTATTTCATTTCTTTTTATGGCTGAATAGTACTCCATGGTGTGTGTATATGTATGTATACACACACACACACACACACACCCCACATTTTCATTATCCACTTATGAATGAAGGGCACGTAGATTGATTCCACATCCTTGCAATTGTGAATTATGCTGCAATAAACATTTGAGTGCAGGTATATTTTCATAAGATGACTTCATTTCCTTTGGGTAGATACCCAGTAGTGGGACTGCTGGATCAAATGGTAGGTCTACATTTACTTCTTTGAGGAATATCCATGCTGTTTTCCATGGAGGTTTTACTAATTTGCAGTCCCACCAACAGTGTATAAGCATTCCTTTTTCTCTTCATCCATGGCAGTATGTCTTGCTTTTGGACGTTTAATAATGGCCATTCTGATAGGAGTAATGTGGTAACTCATCATAGTTTTAATTTGCATTTTCCTCATGATTAAAGCTGTTGAGCATTTTTTCACATGTTTCTTGGCCGTTTGTCTATCTTCTTTCAAAAAACTGCTGTTCATGTCTTTTGCCTATTTTTTGATAGGGTTGTTTGTATTTTCTTGCTGATTTGTTTATTCGTAGATTTTGGATATCAGTTCTTTGTCAGGTGCATAGTTAGAGAATATTTTCTCCCATTCTGTAGGTTATCTGTTCACTCTGTTGATTATTTCCTTCGCTGTGCAGAAGTTTTTTAATTTAATTAAGTCCCACTTATTTATTTTTGTTGTTGCTGTATTTGCCTTTGGGGTCTTAGTCATAAATTTTTTACCTAGGCTGATGTGTGAAAGAACTTTTCCTACATTTTCTTCTAGAATTTGTATGGTTTCTTGCATTACATTTAAGTCTTTACCATTTGAATTAATTTTTTGTGAATGGTGAGAGGTATAGATCCTGTTTAATTCTTCTGTACATGGCTATCTAATTTTCCCAGCACCATTTTTTAAACAGGGCTTCATTTCCCCAGTGTAGGTTGTTGTGTGCTTTGTCAAAGATCAGTTGGTTGTAGTAAGATGGTTTTATTTCTGGGTTCTCTATTGTGTTCTATTGGTCTATATCTCTACTTTTATACCAGTACCATACTGTTTTGGTTACTATAGCCTTGTAGTATAATTTGAGGCCAGGTAATGTGATACCTCCAGATTTGTTCTTTTTACTTAAGATTGGTTGGGCTATTCAGGCTCTTTTTTGGTTCCAACTGAAGCTTAGGATTATTTTTTTCTAGACCTGTGAAACGTAATACTGGTATTTTGGTGGGGATTGTGTTGAATCTGTAAATCACTAACTCACTTTGGGCAGTATGGACATTTTAATGATGTTGATTCTACCGATCAATGAGGAGGGGATATTTCTCCATTTGTTTGTGTCATCTACAATTTCTTTCATCAGTGTTTTGCAGTTCTCCTTGTAGAGAACTTTCACCTCCTTTGTTAGGTGTATTCCTAGGCATTTTCTTTTCTTTTCAGCTATTGTAAATGGTATTGTGTTCTTACTTTGACTCTCAGCTTGACTGACATTAGTTTATAGAGATGCCACTGATTCGTGTATATTGATTTTGTAACGTGAGACTTTGCTGAATGTATTTATCAATTCTAGGAGTCTTTTGGGGGAGTCTTTAGGGTTTTCCAGATACAAGATCATATTGTTGGCAAACGGATAATTTGTGGGTTGTAGCAGTGGTGTACTACATGCATGGGCTGATTTTCTGTCTCTTGTCAACAAGGGGAGATGGAGGGCTTTGAAATCCTTTCTCTCTTTCCAGCTCTGTGATCTTCTTAATAGTATGAATTATGTATCTTCTTAACAGTATGATTGGGATGCCCTATTAATCTCTAAGTCAGCAGCTGCCTGTGGGTAAGAGTCAGCCATGCCTTGTATGATTCAATCAGTAAATACCATAATTGACTGTACAAGTCTTCCCTGCCAGTAGGTGGAACTTTCAGGAAAGAGTCAGCTGCAGTGGTGTCTTTTGGGACCTTTGACTGGCTCTAGTGCATCAGGAGAAGCACTTGGATGTCCCAGGTGATGAGTGGGGCCCTAACTCCCAGGAGACCCCTTCTTGTGCTCCACCATAGCCTATGCAGGTGGAGTAATGAGGCTGGGTGGGGCTTGGTTGGGGGAACCTGTGTTCAGGATCCACAAAGGCAGGCATAAGAGCTATTTTGGTAGGGGTCAAGAGTCAGCCCCCAGGCTGCTGGGGAAAGCCACCAGGGAGGGGGTGAAGTGGCCCCATCAAGCCAGAAAATCTGCTCATGGGAGAGGGGCCATGTAGGAATTATAGTCTGGCAGGTGAGAATTGGTTTCCTCCTCTCCCTCTTCTCTTGCCCTGCAGATCTCCTTCCAGCAACTGGTCACAAGCAGTAGTCCAAATTAGCCGTTCTCACCAGCAGTGGCACCAAGAGCTGGGAGCTTCCCTGCCTAGGTCCTCTCCTGGACTGAAAGCATGGCTTTTCTGTTGGGAGAGGGGTGCTCTGACAGTGTGCTGTGGCTCAGATCCATACTGCACCCTTCTTTTAGTTCTTCCAATGTGGTCTCCCTCACCTCCCAAGAATAGTTCACAAATCTCCCCTCCATGTCCCGGAACAACAGGATAGAGTCCTGAAGGCACAGGATCCAGCCTGTACAGGAAACCTTGGTGTGGTGGGTGCACCAACAGAGGGGAAGCAGCTGCTTCTGAGAGCCCCAGCATAACCATTCCTTGGGACATCTGTGTCAACCCATGTGGAACTGCCATGGCTATGTCAGCAGCTGTGGGTGGAGGAGGGAGGAGGAGAAGAGTCTGAATGGAGGAGAGCTGGCACTCTGGTCTCCTCTCCCCTGATGGCAGCCCATCATGAATGTCCAAGGTCTGTGATCACACAATTCTCCTGGGACCCACCAGCCCCTTGTGGCCACCACAGTTTGGGCATGTATTGGGAAATGTTTGTGTGGGGACTAATGACAAGTAAACTGAAGGGCTGAAGCTCCTTGGGGAGGACAAAGGTACACAGTGGGTAGAGAAGCAGTATGGCACCTGCTGCCTTGGCTTGGGTCTGTGGTGAGGAGTGACATCAAGGGGGCTGGCAACCCAGTGTTCTGTCCTCAAGAAGCCCCCAGTTCACTGGGAGCAGCACCTTTTGGGCTTAGGAGGGTAGAGAAGCTCTTCAGCAGTTGAGGAGCCTGCAGTCTGTCAGAGGTGTGAGGAGAGGGAAAACAAACACACCCACCTACCCTTTCCATGGGGCTCCAAATTCCTCCGGTATTGATCTCTGCCAAAATCTTGCTCCTTCTTGTTCTTTTCTGCAACTTCTTCCAGTGGGATCTCCGGTAAGTTCTAGCACTTTTCTCTCAGAATTATACCTGAGCTATGTTTTTTACTTCTAAAACTTTTCCTTCTTTCTGAGATGATCTGGCAATCGATGTCTCTAGTCAGCCATCTTGCCCTCCCTCTGTTAATTCATTTATTTTTTTATTTATTTTTTATTTTTTGAGACAGAGTCTCACTCTCTTGCCTGGGGCAAGTGCCGTGGTGTCAGCCTAGCTCACAGCAACCTCAAACTCCTGGGCTCAAGCAATCCTACTGTCTCAGCTTCCCGAGTAGCTGGGACTACAGGCATGTGCCACCATGCCTGGCTAATTTTTTTCTATATATATTTTTAGCTGTCCAATTAATTTCTTTCTATTTTTGGTAGAGACGGGGTCTCGCTCTTGCTCAGGCTGGTCTCGAACTCCTGAGCTCAGGACGATCCGCCGGCCTTGGCCTCCCAGAGTGCTAGGATTGCAGACATGAGCCACCGCGCCCGGCCAATTCATTTGTTAATGGACACTTGAGATGTTTCCAACTTTTGGCTATTGAAAATAATGCTGAATTTAACATATGTGTATAGGTATCTGTTTGAGCCCCTGTTTTCAGTGCTTTTGTATATACATCTGGGAGTGGAATTGCTGGGTTATATAGTATTTTCATGTTCAATTTTTTGAGGAACCACTGAATTGTTTTCCACATCAAATGTATCATTGTACCACCAGCAATGTATAGGATTTCAGTATCCCCAAATCCCTGCTATCACTTGTTATTATTCATCTCTTTTTTATTATAGCCAATCTGAGTGGGTGTGAAGTGGCATTGCATTGTGGTTTGGATTTGTATTTCCCTAATCATTAATGATGTTGAAAATCTTTCCATCTTCTTATTAGCCATTTGTTTATGTTCTTTGAAGAAATGGCTATTCAAATACTTTGCCAGTTTTTTTTATTGGGTTGTTTATTTGTAGGAGTTCTTTATATATTCTAGATGAAAACCCCTTATCAGATATATGATTGGCAACTTGACCTATGTGTTAAGGGAAAGAGCAGGACCAACTACTGGGCTCACTTCCCATCCCTCCAAGATCATGACTTCAGGAATCCTGGCTATCTTCCTGTTCATTATGTCCAAAAGTATATCTCCCTGACCTCGTAAGACTTCCAAAATTTCAACTTAGCTTCCTTGCTGTTGTTTTCTGCTAGGCATTTAGCCTTTTATTCCTAAGCCAATTCCAAATTGGCACATTCCTTGAGGAGAAAAGCTGTGTAGAATGCCTGGCTTACTTCACTGAGCTGTCCTCTCCAATATCTTGTCCTCCCCGAATCCTAGATGCTTTGATAGTACCCTAACATCTACACACACACACACACACACACACACACACACACACACACACACTTGTATTTTGTCCAGCTTTTCTATTCTCAGTGGGAGGAGTGTAGGTAGCAACAAGTTATTCTTCTGTTGGCAGAACTGGAAATATTTGCCTTGTTTTTTTCACTGCTTCACAATAGTCCATTGAATGAATGTTCTATATTTTACTTGGTCTATGTTTCTGGAATTTAGCTTTCTAATCTTCTATTAATATTATACATTGCCACAATGTCTAGCCAAGTTATTTCATAAGTGTTAGTAAATTTGTACTTTTGATAAATGGTATCAAATTGTTCTCCATTGAGGTCATAGCAATTTTACTCTTACCTTCGATATGTGACAATGTCTATACCACTACTCCCTTGAGGACAGAGTGTGTTTTCATACTTTTTGATGGGCAAAAATATTATCTCACTGTAAGGATAATTCTAATAAACTTTATTTTTATAATATAATAAACAATAGTAAAATTATGATACAAAATTTATTGAATGCTAGGAGTAGATATATTTCTAAGTATTTTGTACTTTTACAGATGAGAAAACTGAGGTGAAAAGATCAAAGGACTCCAAGGTCCTCAGAAGTGAGGCAAGAATTGAAACACAGATATCTGCCTCCTGAGTCTGTGCTCTTAATAGGGCAACAGAAACCCAGATAATAATCCCAGGTATAATTTCAAGATAAGAATATTTTCCCTAAGGTAAAAATAACATACATATAGCTGTTTATATTCTGTCTTCCTATTATTAGAAGCCATTAGAACACTCAATCGTATTAATTTCCTAGGGCTGCTATAACAAATTACCCCAAGCTGGTGGCTTAAAAATAACAGAAATGTATTTTCTCACAGTTTTGGAGGCCAGAAGTCTAAAATCAAAGTGCCTTTGGCAGGACCACACTCTGGCTTCAGGCTCTAGGGGAAAATATGTTCTTTGCCACCTCCAGCCACTGGTGACTACTGGCATGCCTTGACTTACAGCCACATCACTCCAGCTGCTGGAGTGATTGATGGTCACATTGCCTCCTCTTCTGTATGTCTTTTTCTCTGTGTGTCTCTTTCTATTCTCCCTCTGCCTCTCTCTCTTAAAAGGATACATGCAATTGATGTAGGACTCAGCCAGATTATCTGGGATAAACTCCTACTCTTAAGACTCTTAATGCAATCACATCTTTTACAGTATAATACACTATTTACTTTTTCTCCATGTAAGGTAATATTCACAGATTCTGGGCATTATGACATGAATAAATATTTTTGAGGGGCCACCTTTTAACTCACTACACACATTTTCCATTCAACTGAAATACCTTAAACCCCTTCATTCATTCATCCACCCATTCATTTAAAAATATTCATTAAAGTCCTGTTATATGACAGATGTTTCTCAATATGCTGGAGGAAGAGCAATAAATAGTAGAGGTGACAATTTTGTCTTCATAGTGCTCATATTTTAGTTGATAGAGCCAAATAATGTAAGAAGAAAGTAAATATATAGAGTGTCATCCAGAGATAAATGGCACTGAAAGACTAAAGCAGGGAAGAGGGAGAGAAGTGCTGTGGAAGAGTAGCTGACATTTTAAGTGTGGTAGTACAGGAAGGCCTTTCTGAGAAAATGACTGTGGTAGGCTGGCAGATGCCTTCCCCAGAAGTATCAGGTTCATCCCAGAATCTGATGATGTTAAATGTTACCTCATATGGCAAAGCCTTTCCTGATGTGATTAAGTTAAAGATCTAGAGGTGAGGGGATTATCCTGGATTATCTGAGTAGGTGCTAAATATTATAATAGGCATCTTTGTAACAGAGAGGCAGAAAGAATTTTATGTAGACAGAAGAGGGGACAATGTGACCATGGAGGCAGAGACTGGAGTGATGGGGATACAAGTCCAGCTTCTACCCAAAGCTGGAAGAGGAAAGAAATGGATTCCCCACAGAGCCTCCAGAGGGCTTGAAGCATTGCCAACAGAACCTTGATTTGGGCCTGGTGAAACATTATTTTAGATGCCTGCCCCCTAGAACTGTGAGAGAATGAATTTCTATTGTTTTAAGCCACAAAATTTGTAGTAATTTGTTACAGCAGCCACAAGAAACTAATACAATGACATTAGCACAAATTCTTAAAGGAGGTAAAGGAGCAAGTCACGCATATATCTGCGGAATGGGAACGCCAGGCAGAGGGAAACCTCATGCCCAGCAGTCTTGGGCTGGAAGTGTGTGCCTAATGTGATTGAATAAATATTAAAGCTGTTATTGAGACTTGAGAATGGTGAGCATGGAAAGGGTAGTAGGAGGTAAGATCAGAGAGGTCAGAGGACCTGAGGACTTGGTGATGATATTCATTTTTACTTCTGTGAGCTGGGAAGTCACTGAAGGGTTTTGAGCACAGGGATGATAGGATCTGAACCCTTACCCTAAGCAGCTCTAGATACCTACCAAAAGGAGCCAGAATTACTCTGTCTGTGGTATCGATAAAAGACTATAGGGGGCTAAGGGTAGTAACAAGAACCAATAAGGAGTCTATTGATGATGTTTAGTAGGCCACTGGTGCTGAGTCTGAAGTTTACAGGAGAGTTCAGGGTTGGAGAAAAATATTTCTGAGTGTTATGACACTAGAAATATGTTTTAAAACATTTCTGCCACCACTGCTGGCATAGGATAATCAAGATATGAAAGCTTTTTGCCCCTTGCCTTTC
The DNA here is from genome assembly GCA_004363605.1 of Indri indri. NCBI lineage: Eukaryota > Metazoa > Chordata > Mammalia > Primates > Indriidae > Indri > Indri indri. The sequence continues at coordinate 1,388 of RJWJ010049623.1, read as the reverse complement.
AGAATGTCATTCAAGACATGATTCTAATGTAGTTATGGGTTAGAATATTCTGGTTGGCTGTGTCAAATATTAGGTTAACTAAATCCTGACTCTAAAATATTGTTGGGAGAGAGAATCTTTCATGTGAGAAGTGGTTGCTTCATCATTAAAGAAAAAAAACAAAAAGAGAGAACTAGGACATTATCAAGTTGACAATAGCAGGTTGTATAAGTGTTTTGTGCCTGATTATTAATAAGAATTTGACTTACAGATGGTAGTATATAAGACAAAATTCAGTTTGAAATTTGCCTTCATTTAAAACCTGGCAGTATGATTTCGAGAGAGTAGGAAACTTTCAACTTCCTCAGCAGCAACTTAGGTTCAACAGAGTGTTTATATGAGGGTTTCTAGCAAAAATTCTTGTGATGAACATATACAAACTCCTTTGGAATGAAAGCAGCCTCTTCTTTTCAATTCAAACCTGTAGCTTCAGAATTTATTTCCTTTTCCCTTGTTATTTTGATATTAACTAGCATGTTATCTGTTATCATCAGTGGGTCACTCTAATAACCATCTAAATGATTTTTCTTTATCATATTTTGTGCAAAACTTGAACAGAAGGTGTATTCCTTCTTACTAAAGAGCATTCTTTATGCTTTATGGCATACAAAATGTTAAAGCATGGATAAATGTTCCTCATCTTATTCATGAGATAATAATGGTCTAGAAAGAATAAGTCACACACTTAAACAAAAACCCTTTTTTTTGGAAATAAAAGGTGTTCCAAAACATTATTCTTTACTGTATCATAAAATCAATATATGATATTGATCATAATATTCTGAAACAATGATGAAATAACTAATAATTCTAAAATCCAGATATATATAATCATTTTGAATATTTTCAGATCCCAGAATAGTTAAATTTTAATAATTTCTCAGTCTTTCTTGCTTTGTACATTTGGATCTGAGATAAAGAAATGAGATTGGTGGGAGAATGTCAAAGTATGTATTCTCTGTACTATATTTTTGCACATGCAGAATAAATTTCACTAGACATTCGTTGTCCTAGCTTGAGGGTCTTTCTAAATCTAGGTTATTAATAATTGCACTTTACATTTTAATGATGTTTTAAATTAATAATTCTAGTAATAGAAACCATTTACATATTATCTACTTTGTCTATGTAAGTTATTTAATCCTTAAGGTTACCTTGAGACTAGGTGTCATTTTCCACACAAGGAAACTTGGTTTAAAACTGGATGAATAACTTCCCCAGGTCCCATAGTTAGGGAGCAATAAAGTCGGAACTACAAGAGAATTCTATCTGAAAAAAAGGTTTTTTCATTGTCGTACTGCCTAGTTACGATGATCCTGAGAAGTGGAAAGAGAAGTTAGTCATATTTA
>RJWJ010049622.1:0-10184 GCA_004363605.1 Indri indri | reverse complement strand
GAGCTTCAAGTCAGGGTTTACATTGCAGCCCCACCCCTTCCTAGCTAGGTGACCTTGGACAAATTAACTTCTTTAATCCTCAGTTTCCTTGACTGCTAAAAAGGGATCACAACAGCACTTAACTCACGAGTCTGTTGTGAGAACTGAATGAGAGAATCCAAGTGAAGCACTTAACGTGGTAGTAGGCAAAGAAAAGCTCTCAGCAAAAATTAGCAAACAAGTCATCTACAACTTTGCAGACTCCTTGAATACTGGACTCAAGACGGCCCCCATAATATCTCATGTATAACAACTAACTTCAGCCTTCCATTCATTCATTTACACAGAAAACACCCACTTACAAGGCATCTATTCTGGGATAGGCAACTTTCTATGCCCTGGGGATAAAGAAGTAAACAAAATACACACAAAAATTCCCATGATTAAACTATGATAGGTCATTTAAAAAATGTTCAGAGGAATTATATTAATGGATAGAGGAGTCCCAAAAGAAGGCACACAGCATTTTGAAGACTGTACAACACACTAGATGAGGGTCCCAGGGCAGGAAAGAAAGCGGGATGGGGGTCGAAGGAAAGCAACATCCTCAAATGAGGCCTCTGGCATTCAAACCTGCCACCTACTCAGAGCTGGGTCTGATTCTACCTGGCTCTTTTTCCCCTAGCCAAAGCCACGCTTATTTGTTGTGCAGCTTTCTTGAGATATCATCGGAAAGTCCACTTCAAAATATTTATCTGGGAGAAGATCTTCGTCCTGAGGAGAGGCACACAACAGCCTTTATACTCATTTCTTCACTCATACATTTACTGATCATCATCCACGCACCAAGCACTAGGCACCTAAGAGCAATGGGGCGTTTAAGGATTTAGACGTATATTTCTCAAATTACTTTGGTATCAGCACGAAGAATGGATTTGGGGGAAGCAAGAATGGATAAAGAAAAAAGTTAAGAGGCCACTGTAGTCATCCAGGTAAGAAGGAAGGTCCAGGTAAGAGCCTGAACTAGAGACTGACAGCTGGGAAGGAGGTCAGGAGGTCGGGAGGTGCTTTGGAGGCAGGACGCACACAGTATTTTTTAAAAAGCAGCTTGCAATCTACTAGAGAGGGTCAGAAAAGTTAATGTAGAGGGTTTTAGCCAGCATTGTTCGGGATGAAACAGAAATAAAATAAAATACCTAATGTCAGAAAGCATTGCGTATATGAAGGGTAAGTATTACTTTCTGATACATTTTCTTTTCTATCCTAGTGAAATATGGTAAAGTGGTAAAGAACAGGCACTCTGGAGCCAGGGCACAGGGTTCAAATCCTGGCTCCACCATTTATCTTCTGTGAGGTCTTGAGAAAGTCACTCAACTTGCTGGGCCACAGTTTCCTCATTTGAAAAGGGAAGAAAATGCTGACACCTCATGGGGTTGTGACAACTAATGAGGTAATACATAAGGGACACTCAGAAGAGGGCCCGACCTTAGTAAATACCACGTGTGCCTTTATTATTTACAGACTCAAGTGCACAGATGTGGGTCCTCACTGAGCATGAAACATTCATTTCTTCCCATGGGCTGCAATCAAAGAAATATGAAAGACACACACACACAGGCACATACACAGCCCTGCCTCCCCCAGCTTGGTTGGTGGCTATACCCAACCCCCATACGGTCAGCCATTAGTCATCCTAGTTCCCTCTCCATCCCCTCCCCACCATCCAGTCAACCAGCTACTCAGTCCTGCTGACCGTTCTCGAATCCATCCACTCCTCCTGAGCTCCACCACCTCCTATGCAGACTGTCACAACACCTCTTTCTGGTCTCCCAGCTCCACACTAGTGCTCACTGTCCTACACACTGCATGTGGCCTTCGGCAGCTCTTCACACCTCTAACACTCAGCAAGAAACAAGGCGCTCCACAACCTGGCCCTCCTGCCCAGCCTCTCCCATTAGTGCTCCATTAACACTTAAATCCCAGAAATACACAACCACTTACTTAAAGTCAGAAGCCTGCTGGTATCCAGAACCTGGCAAGGGCTTCATGGGTGTAGTATGGGAGGAAGGGAAAGGAGAGGGAAGGAGGACATGTTGTATCTGACTTTAGCACTTGGGCAGGTACAAGAACCGATTGTGGAGATAGAAACAAGAGACGGAGAACAGGTATAGAGGGCAGGTGAAGCCTTGCGGGCAGGGGTAGCAGACCCCTGCAGACACCATGATGGGGGCAGAAGTCATAAGCAGCCACATCCCAGGAGGAAAATGACCCTTCGGAAAAAACATCAGTGTGTGAGATACGGCTTACCCCCCACTCACATGGAGACTGGTCCTCTGTTGAAATCGCAGGGGAGCTAGCCTGGGGTTTATCTTTTTCAAACCAGAAAAGACAGTCTAACATCACATCCAAGGAGACCTAGACTCACGAATCTCAGCTGTGCACACTTAGAGCTGCAGCAGTACCTGCCTGCCTGCCAAGTAGAGCTATGCATTAATAAAAGCTATTTCAAGATATTTGAAGGGTATGTATAGAGCAGATACGGAAACAATTTCTAAGAAATTCCACAACACCATTTAAGAACTTCTGCTCACAGGGGATGAGAAGTTAAGGATCCTCTAAAATTCCAGAAGACAATGAGAACAATTAAAAGCAAATGCCTGAAGGACAGCATAGTGTCCTACAGCTCTGAGACTTCTCACCATTTAAAGAGCTTCCCCATGCATGAAGTCACTTGATCCTCATAAGAATTCAGAATAAGAGGTCACTGTGGAAGGAAAGCTTTCAAAAAGCACACCTGGAGCTTGTAAGAAACAGATGTCCTCCTTTTTGGCTTTGAGAAAGGGGCAAAATGGCCATGGGAAGTGATGCTTCAACTTTTTATTCTGTGATTCTCTAAGGCCTTTTTGACATTCCACACCCACGTAGCTCCCATTTCATGAGTTCGTGTGGAAGATGCCCCAGTCTGAGAAGAACAGCCAGAGGGCAGCCAGCAGCAGGATGTCACTAAAACTCAAAGGGGACCTAACAGGGCTGCCCCCTTCACATACTGCCGAGATCGACCCTGCTTTCCCTATGTGACCCCTTGTGCAGAAACAGAATTCCAGAGACACCAAGAAACTGAGGCCCCTTAAAGGGTTTCAGTCACCCTTTATTCCTTTTCTGTGACAATACTGGCCTTTCTCTGCCCTTTGCCTGCCCACTGCCTGCAGATGGGAATCTTTACCGTACAGTCCTGGGCTCCTGAGATTATATAGAACAAGCTCACGCAGTGGCGGCAGCAGGAAGCCTGTGACTCACACCTAAACCTCTGCCAGTGCAACCAGGGAACCATCCCAACTGGAACGAGACCAGTGGACAAAGGTTTGCCTACACTCTCATAGAAATGCATATCTCTCTAAAACAGGGATTAGCAAACTTTTTCTGCAAAGAGCCAGAAAATAAATATTTTAGCCTTTGCATGCCAGATGTTCTTTGTTGTAACTAGTCAACTCTGCTGGTCATAGTTGTCATATAGCAGCTAAAGCGCAATATGCAAACAAGTGTCAAGGGCTATGTTCCAATAAAACTTTATTTATAGAAATAGAAGGTGGGCTAGATTTGGCCTATGGGTTATAGATTGCAACTCCTGCTCTAAAAGAGCAAATGAGAATAATATATATTTTAAAAGGAACTGTAGACCCCCCCAAAAAAAAACAAAAAAAAACAAAAAAACCCCCCAAAAACCCTTTTGATTATCCATTTTGTTATCAACGAAACCCGTTGATAACCATTTTGTTATCAACGAAAACAAAATGATTTCCACAAAGGACTTTCAGACATAACGCAATTTCCCTTTCTCACTACTGACAGACAAGCTTTTTCTTAGAAGGGCTACATAAGCCTCAGTGTACATTGGTCAGAAACAAAAACCTCAGATGTATTAATTATATTAATCCACCTATAAGACAGGGAAAACAAACCATGTGACCAAGGCAAAGGGGTCTCAGGGCCAATGGAGAGATTTCTCCAGCAGCCTCTGTTACAGCGACATGGCACATTCTCTTAACGCTATATTCTGCTCCAGTTCCTTACACCACACCATGGGACATGACATTAACAAAGACACAATAGTTCTACAGAAAGGGTAGGTTGCCAAAAAGACCCCCTTGAACAACCACAGGGGCTGTGGGGCAGAGGGAAGAGCAAGGAATTTGGAGTTTCACGAGCTGATCCCACTGCTAGTTCCCTGTTCCCATGCCACTGGCTGTGCGATCCTGGAAGACACAACCTCTCATAGTCCCATTTCCCCCAACTGTGTAAACTCCCCTCAGAGGCCTCTCATGTTAATTCATGACATCATGTATGTAAAAGTGCTTCATAGGTGTTAGTGGTCACATTGTGAAAGAAGAGTGCAGAGGCAAACAAATGCCAGGACCATGTTGAGGCCACTCACTTCTCACTTCAGTAAGAGAAAGGTTGGGAGTGCCGAGGACCAAAGACCTTAATAAGTGAGTAGATTAGGGACAAAGTAGACTTGCAGGTCTGGGTCTTTGCAAGAACTCTGGGAAAAAGGATGTACCCATTACTGCCGCATGACTGACTTGATGGAAGAGCAAAGCAAAATCTGTACAAACCTATAAAAAACATCAAGCAACCAGTGAGGACTCTGCAGGGAAAAGGTCTGCAGAAAAACCAACCCTGGGAGTCAAAGACCAGAATTTCAGTCCTGGTTCTGCCACTACCTAGACCCACATTTCCTTCCCTGTGAGTGGTGTTATTATCCCTACACTTAAACACTAAAAGGATAGTCAAGGGATCAAATCAGAAAATGACTCCAAAAGAACTTCGCATCAGTATTATCACCACCCAGCCTTGCAAATCTCCAAATTTTACCCAAGATGCCATTGTGCCAACAAAATCTTAGTTATCATCAAAATTACAAATGCATAGGTTCTTTGTCCCAGAAATTCTACTGGTGGAATTTTTCCTCCTGGTGTATTTCCATACATAGAGAGGGAAAAACATGCACAAATTTTTATTATAACTCCGTAACAACAATTAGAAACCTAAAATATCTGTCACTAGGGCCCCAGTGAGATAAAATATGGGACAGATGGTGGTCATGGCAGATGTCTAGGCAAGTGGGGACAGAGGTGAGAGACAAGCTATTACTGCATACTTTTTAATATATATTTTAAAAATGTTTTGAAGATGCTCACCTGGCTCAAAACCAAATCTAAACAACTGGGGAGGGAGAAGGAGAATTTTAACTTATTTTTAATTTTTAGAATGTGGCATCCATCCCAGCCCCAAGGTTGAATTTGACAATGACATTCTGTCTTTCATGGAAATACTGTTAGAAGGTAGCTGACACCTTGGACCTTCAGCAAAATATCCTGAGACAGAGAGAAACAATTTATCACCCAGTGATGAAAGAAACTACCCCTGCAAATCCTGCACCACCAGAAGAGCAAAACAGAAAATGCCTGCCTTTCTTCAGTGTCTTCCCATAGACTTTATGGGAGAAATAGCAAGTTTCAAATTTTTTTTTTAAAGCCATTTGAACCAAAGTAAGCACAGTCTATTTAACGGAGGAATTAAGTACCTTAATAAAAAGTAAGATGTGCTATGGTTTTACGTATGAAAGAAAAGTGCTTTATATCAAAATATCTGATCCAAATGCCTCTTTTGGAAAAGTGCCTTTTGTGGCTATAGTGAAAACTACTGAGGACTCTGGTAAAACTCAAAATTATGAGGTCACATGGAAAATAATATTTTGGGTCAGGAAATTGGGCAGATGAACATTAAAGCAAAGGAAGCCATATTTCTTGCCCCGTTCATCTCAACCCTGAAAGTGTTGGGGTCTCTATGTAAAATGGAGGAGGGTAAGGCATTAGCAAATGACTGCCTAACAAAATGACCTGTTAAGCTTTGGGTGGAGGGCTGGGGAAAAGGAGATGAGAAATGAAGAAAGGAAGATAAAGTGTCTGCATTCTAAAGCTCTACTGATCAGAGTGTATGTGTGACTGTTAATACAACGTGATTATTTTAAGAACAAAATTAAAGAGTACCATTTAGAAAGTTTTATTGCAGTTTGACAAGGAATTATATGTGTGTTCAATTTACTAATAATTTGGAATTACATTTTATATGTCTTTTTATTTTTCTAGTAAATCATTTTATTGTATTTTACAGAGATATCATCTGTGATGAATTGGACATTGGAGAAAAAAACTCACCACACACTGTTTGGGAGGCACTATCCTATTGAGCTGTGATCTAGATGTTCAACTCTAGGGAAAGGAAGAAGGAAGGCAGACTGGTTGACATGCTGCTGGGGAGGTGGAGGCTGTCCTTGCTTCTGGACAAAGTGCAAAGTAAAATCCTTATCCTTGTCTTCGGGAACCATCACTTTAAAATTTCTTTGCATTTCTTATAGAACCCATGTACAAGATCCATCTTTAGTGCCAAGAGTCCCTGTACACACAAGAATTATGGTCACTTGGTGAATTTCTCCATTTGGCTGAGAAGTCGTCATGTTCCTGTCTCAAATCCTTTGACTTCCTTGATGGAAATTATTTGCAGAGCCTAATAGTGTTACTAACACCATCATTCAGCAAGAAAAAGTAATTCCCCATTTCCTTTCTCTTGGGCTCTACCCCACTCAGGCAGCTGAATCACCACCTTTCCAGCATACTCTAGGAACCGGAGCTTAACTAATTCAGGCTGCTGCCATTCAAGTATTCCAGACAACACATAAACACCCAAACAGAGACTTCTCTTTGCTCTTTTGGAGCTCAAAAGGAGTGGCGTTAGAAATCGCACTCAGAAGCCATAGTCCAGACATGTTCCCAAACAAGGTGCCTATTGGTGCAAGCTTCAAAAGGGCTACTTAAATGGCCAACCCCATTCATACTGTGAGCCAGGAAAGGAATAGAAATCTGTTGATGAATCTTGAGAGCCAAGTCTTCCGAGCTTAGGCCAGCTGCTGTCACCACCTCTGAGACCTTCTTCATCTGAGAATTACCAGGTATGACAACACTTTTCCTCCAGCCTACAGTGATGGGCATCAACAAAGCTGGGGAAAACTCACTTCCTCTATGCTGGGAGTTAGGTACTCTCCCAGCAAAACAGGTCCCAGGCAGGATCGTCACAAGAGATTTGGAAACAACAGAGACAAAGAAATAACCGAGACAAAGTGCAGTTCAAAGTGATGGGGAACTCAGGGGTCCCCCAGCATTTCCGGGAGCTATGAGGCACCGAGTGAAATCCCACATCAGTAATTATTGTAACAGCAAATAATTGTCCTTGGTTAAAGAATTATGTGTACAGCTCATTCTTTGAGGTTTCCAGGGAACACTTACTGAATTCTATCTACAAGAATAGATGGTTACAAAATTTTTTTTAAGATAAACATGTTAAGCCCTAAGTTAGAAACAGACCTAGCTGAGCATACAAATTAAAGATAAAAATGTATAAAGTGAGAACACTGAGTCTGTGTACTAATCTAATCTACTTCTCTAAATACAGAGACATGTGGTCAGGGGTGAAGCAGGAATAGCCTTGCAGTTTAAGATAGTTCCAGCTGCACGTTATCTGTTGGGCAGGCATTTTAATCAGCTTCTCTGCCAGGGGCCCAAACCGAGCTTCTGCCCTGCAAAAAAAGCTCAAGGCAATGGCCGGCAGCAAAGAAGAAATGCTGCTGTGCAGACATCCTCTAACAATGCTTCCATTTTTAGGAGCAGCTTCTATTCTGTGAACTAACACGTCCACAGATTCCTTCAAGGCAAAGCCCTGCAAAACTCCTGAAACTTTTCACGTCTCTTAGCCTATTTTCCCAATACCTCTACACTTAACCACCTTCAAGCTGTGCAGCTGGGCAGGGACCTTACAATCTCCAGCCTTAGGGAAGATTCAGAAAGACAGACAAGAGGGGTGAAAACTCAGATATGCTCACCCTGAAACAGACAAATGCCTTTCGAAAGTCTTTTCACAGAAGAACCCAATTAAATCCACAGAAACAGTCCACATCTAAACGAGCTGTAGGCAAAATGGAGCCCTTTCTTTCTCTACTGAAATAGAAGAATGATGCAGTATTCGAGCCTCTCATCCTCACACGAGTTTTATAAAGCAGTTTCACATTTATTTTAATCAGGATAAGAGTAGAAGTGTGGAAAATAAAGATTTATATTTTTTAGAATAAAAAAACAGTAATTCCTGGGGCCCACGGGGCGGAGCAGAGCCACCGGCGGAGGGGCGCGGGCCACGCTGCTGCTCTGTGCGCTGGGGAAGAAACGAGGTAGCCGGTATCGGGCGCACTGCGGTGGCACGGACAAAGGTACTAAGCGCTGGGACGTGTGGTGAACAAAACAGATGAGACCGTGACCCTCACAGAGCTTACAGTCCAGCAGCAGGTGTTTGGTGAAGACGACTAACCCAGATCACTACTACCTGGAAGTGATAGATATATCCTGGTGCAAACCTTCAAGGAGAAAGCAGGCAAGACATGAGCCAGCCACTGAAGAAAAGGGCAAAGACAAGTGGCCGGAAAGGCTTGGGTAAAAAAGCCCTCAGTAGGGCTAAACCAAGGCAAGCCGAGCCCAGCAGGCAGAAATGGAACCTCTCAGCACATCATGGGCCTTCTTGCATGATGACAACGTGTGTTCTGAGACTAGCCGTCCAGCTCTTGAAGAGGATGTCTTCCCTGACTGTTACACAGAATGCATAATAAGAGGTGAGTTTTGTGAACCATCCTGGAAGAGGACTCACTTTTTAAGTCTTTAGAATACCTAAAGGAAGGACCAGACCAAGAGCCTCCTCACCAGGTTCTTGAAGCAAGCTCCTTTCTGCAGTGTTCCTTAGAGTGCACGAAACAGGGGGCTACACAAGAGCTTCTCCAAGAGACCGAGGAAGAGAATTCACTTGAGTGTTCTGAGTACATGACAGGCAAGAAGCTTTCACCTGAATGAATACCTGGAGTTGACTTATCAGATCCTAAACAGCTCGCAGAATTTGCTAGAAAGAAGTCCCCCAAAAATAGAGATTGTCTACAGACCATCGCTTGTCCTCAGAGTGGATGCCCCCGAAGGTTGAGGAGCACAGCTGCCCTGAAAAAGCACCTCCTCGTTCATGCTCCCCGAGACCACGTGTGTGCAGAATGTGGGAAGGTGTTCGCTGAGCGCTCCGAACTAAAGAGACATTTTCTGGTTCATACCGAAGTGAAGCCATTCCAGTGCACTTTTGAAGGGTGCGGAAAGCGCTTTTCCCTGGACTTCAGTTTGCGCACACACGTGTGCACCCACACTGGGGAGAGGCGTTTCGTGTGTCCCTGCGTCAGGAGGTTTGTTCAAATAACCTGAAAGCTCACATCTTAACTCATGTGAAGGCACAAAAATTCATGTGAAGAAGATGGAAAAGAGTCCTCCAACAGGATGAGCCTATTAACAGAAGGGTGATCAGCAACAAATATACCTCATTGATTATTTAAATCATCATTACAGCCTTGAAAGGCATATTTTTTAGTGTTAATAAGGTGCTCCTATGCTTTGGGATACCATTTTTAAAACATCTTGTATTCTATAGTGTGCTTCCAACAGGAAGGTCAGTGGCAAGTTTATTTCAAAAGCATAATCTTTAACATATTATGTATTGGATTATTGGATATGAGACTTATTTTCACATACTATAAATATGAAAATAACTTTGATTTTTAGTTTTGTAGTTTCCAATTGCTTAGCTTTTGCCTTGTAAATATATACTTCGTGGCACATGTGATAATCCTAGAAATTTCCAGTCCTAAAGAATGAAAATTTTGTAGTAGTCAATAAATGAGTAGTTTTAAACATTTTTAAAGTTAAATGTACTTTTTTATGATTTTTGTTTTCTTATTGTATCAAACTATTGAAATCATAGATGTGTGTGATTGATGTTAATACATTTGAATCCATTTAGATATTTCTAAATAAAAGTACATAACCCCCCCAAAAAAAACAAAAAACAAAAAAACAGTAATTCCTGACATGAACAATTTACAATAAAAGATACATAAATGGGTTTTAAACATATGAAAATTATGACCAATCTCACCTAAAAGAGGAATAGAAAATAAAATTACAGTAACGTGCCATTTTTCATTTATCGGATTAACAAAGAGTAAAAAAGTTCATGATACACCATGTTGGTGAGGTTATCAGGAAGTAAGCATTTTCATACACTGTTGGAAAGGG